>JAFVLL020034481.1:0-21361 GCA_021397915.2 Tor tambroides
TGTATGTGTGAACTGGGATTTCACAAGCTCCTGCTGATCCGCTGAAGAAAAGATAAGAAAAGAATCAGAAGATACACTTGAGAGCATGAAACTAGTGCTCTTCTATGCCTTTTAAGGAACAACGGTCATCCTTTTACAGAAACACTTCATGCAATTCCCTCCACTTCAATATGTGCATCCAGTCTGGCCTATAATGGAAATAAGGGCTCGTCACGACGTCCTGCACCAATCAGCTCAAAGCCTCGTTCATTATCTGTGCATAATGAGATCTGCTTGATTAGCGAGAGTCCACAGCTGGGCTCCTGAACACTGACAGATGTGCACAGGAATATGAGCTCAGATTTGTGTGTGACTTATGAGAGCTTCAAAGAGAGCGATCCAGCAAAATTGAGGTGGATTTCACATTGTTATGGATCATTACTGGTGCTCAGAATATCTGTTAGACACTATCAGCCACAGACAAAAGGCAAAGGTGCTCCCATACACCTGAGTGAAAATGCTGGGGGGTTATTTCTCATGTTCTTTCTCATTTCTTTCTAATTCTAATTTAATGAATTTTCAATTAATTATTGCTTTATAAGCATAACAATCTGAGTGGTGATCATGAAATCACCATCATGATTTGACAGTGATCTGAGAATCCAAATGCCATTTTGGCGTTAAACTGAAGTGAATGTCACAAATTAGGCATTATTTCAATCTCTTGAATATTTCTTCATTTTCTTAAACTAAAACTAAAAACTTTTTTTCCAGGTTTAAATTAGGTTTTGAATCACAGAATTTCAATTCAACCTTGAATTTCACTCCAAAAATCACAAACTAAAAATTGGTAACACTTTATTTTAGACATTCTACTAACAGTAAGTAACTTTGCAACTACATGTCAACTAGCAGTCATTAGAGTATTAGTAGACTGTCTGCTTAATATCTTCTAACACTTTATTTTGATGGGTCCACAACATACTCACTATGAGAAACTTATATGCAAGTATATGTCAACTTAATCTACTAACCCTAAACCTACAAAAAAAAAACGTCTACTCTGAGAGCTAGTAGACATGTAGTTGCAAATTAATCAGAATTAGTTGACATGTAGTTACAAAGTTACTTAGAGTTAGTAGAATGTCTAAAGTGGACTATCAAGATAAAGTGTAACCTAAAAATGTATTAGAATTACAATTTGATACATGATCATGTTATTATCCAGCATTTAAATTGGGGTGAATTTCACGATTTTTAAATTTTATTTCTTGTTTACTTTCTTAAACTAATCCAAATTTTGTTTTTTTCTCTTCAGTTTTTAATTAGATTTTGAATCTCATAATTAAAGTTCCACCATCGGACACCATTGCATTGATGGGTGAATCTCCACAAAATAGCACATATTTCATATCAAAAACTAAAATCAATGATACAAAACAAATAAATCCAAAAACATTTTCTGTTATTTTCAGGTTTACATTCATTTTAAATCCCAGAATTTTAATTCAATCTTTGAATGGCATTGCATTGGTGGATCAGTCTTCCCAAAATAGCTCAAATGTCACACCAAAATCCAAAATAATAAAATGATAATTTCTCAGAGATTCAGCCAAGCAATGAGTTGCACAAGAAAGCTCATTTGAAGTTTTTATCCATTATTTTGACACCATCATGGAGTCCTAAGCTAGACAGAACACCTTAGAAATCATCCAACAACACGAGAGCAGGAGAGAACATCATGACCCGTTCGGACTACATACAGTACTTCAGATCTTCAAGATCTCTCATCCATGAGCCTGGTATTAACCTCCATCCCATCTTCTCTTTCAAGACCAACCAATCTCAATCTCGCCACATCACATTTCCAATCTCAAATTGAACATGCCTCCATCTGTCCCCATTTCCAAGACTCCTCTCAACCTCAGAAATCTATTTCAGCGTCTATTTTTGAGTTCAACCTCTGCAGCCTCAAATGACTCAAGATGCACATTTCTCAGATTTGGAAGGACTTCTAATGGATTTTGGTGACCAGAGAGACATACGACCCAGATATCATTCCTCTAATCCAGACAACCGGGAATGACACACGAAACACGCAGATGAACAGATGCATCCATTGATGATTAGGACCACCATGACCACCGCTCTCCTTCAGTTCTCGTTCTCTTGCTCCACCACCTGTGGAGAGAACATGTTTCCTCTCTAACCCTGACCCAGTAAAACTCGCTCCTGCAGGCCCTTCTGTCACAAGCTCATTGCAATTGAAAGCCACTGAGGAGAAATGGAATTAAATGTAAGATGCAACCTCTTCTTTTCATGATAGCAGAGCTAGACACGCTGAATGCAGTTTTGAAAAAGCGGATCATTGATTCACGACATGAAAAGGCCTTTCATATTGACAATCTTGACAATCTGCATAATTAGATACCTCCTCTTACAACTCTTACATTATTCAGATTCCCAGACTGTTGATAGTGAAACCAGTGAAGTGTGCAAAAACAAAACAGCAAATGCACTTTCAGCCGTCTGTGAATGAAAACATACCACCATGTAAACAAAACTCGTTTTCATCACTCAGGAGAATTAATTAATCGCTGTCCGAAACATAGAGGAAGATGGAGGAGGAGGATCTTTTAAATAGTAGTTTGCATTTCCTGTTAAATTGTGATATATTTAGAGTGTATGTACAAAATAATCTAATATATTAAAGAAAACAAATGGAAGCATTTAATAATTTAGTTATTATAACAAAATTGTAAAACATGGGCATAGGGAACTGGGTTCATTTTTGCAGAAATAAAAATACATGTAAAACATGTAACATACATCTGTTATCATTTTTATCAAATTATATATTTTGTCTTTTTTAATGATGTCAAATATATTAAATAGTCTATGTAAATGTATTTATCCATTTATTTTAAAAAGATGCAATGAAATATATCAAATATTCTATGCAAATTCATGAATTTTGACAATTTAATTGAATACTGTCAAATAAATCCAATAATTACAGAATCACAGAATATACAGGCCTAAATTTTTAATGGAAAAGACATCATAATAACAAAAAAACTGTCAATTTATATTAAATGATTTAACTCAATTAGCCTATTACTTACTCAACATAATAAACTATGAATTCAGATTGAATAACTCCACTCAATTAACATAAGTTATGTTGAATAATATGTTTAAATGGAATATCAAATAAAAATTTAATGAATTTGAATTTATTAAGCTAAGTAATAACTATTATTATGTAATACTTATTAAACAAGCAATTGATTTATTAAACACACCAACAAGCCACTGGGATCTTTCTTGAACTTTTCACTTCAAAATAAAAACAACTTTAAGTTAGATTAAATTAAACATTAATAATTATTTTAACTAAATCATCTGTTATTATAAAAGTCTAACAATAGCAATACATTTGAACAATACATTATAACCTCAAAACCTTTCAGACAAAAGGTCAAGACTAATAAAAGCGTTGAATGCATGTGCTGAGATGAGATGTAGTGACATCTAAAGGAAAATTAAAGGTCAAAAGGGGCATCGTTCGTCATCTTACACTGCTATATAGGACGACGTTAAATATAGCTGCAATATGTGCAATTCCCATAAACCTAGATGCTTTTTCTGCCTGACCTTTCCACATTAAGACGGTCATAAGTGTACAAATCAAAGCAGCGGCTGCCAAAGTGCTTCAAAAACCAACCACATCTCAAGAGGAATCTGTGTCACTGGAGAAAACTTCTCTGACGGACTCAAAGTACATGCTATCAGTTTGCAATAGAGAGGTGGAAAGCGGTGTCATTTAGAGTTACTATGAGAGAGAGAGCAGCTGAGCTCAGATCGACGTCTTGTTCAAAACCTTCAAAAAGAAAAAGAGGAAACACGGCCACAAAGCCAATGGTACAGCAGGTATTAAACAGCACAGAAGCAACCGTTCAAGCAGCTTCATGACGCACTGTTTTCTGTTGTTTACTTGCGTCTATGGTGCCATTTTCATGGAAATATATTCAGCAAGGCCAGCACTGCTTTGTGAATCATCTGTCTGTACAACAGCTGCTTGAAAAGCGCTGGCCGAGGGTCCTGGCAGAGGCTCTGCTCACCGCAATGTTATTGAGCAACCAATCAAAAGACAAAAATAATAATAAAGAGAGACAATTACGGGATTCGCACCAGATCAAGCCCCACAGTAACATTGATTCAAACAGTTTCCTGACAATTATGTAAATATGCAAATATATGCACCTGAGAACTAAACAAACAGGATCCAATCATTTCCACTGCTGCTACATCAAGCTCTTTTGTCCACTCAATATATAGCATGTGGTAATGCAGTTAATTAAATAAAATATTTAAAAAAAAATAAATGAAAATTTCAAATTCTTTTCATTAGAAAATGATTAAAATACAAATGAATTAAATTATATATTATAATTAATTAGATTATAACTATATGTTATAATTAAAATTGCAAAATTGTGTGTGTGGTCTATTTATATAAAATTTAATACAGGATATTTTATATTGTATTAATTAATTAATTATTATTATTCATTATTTTAAATAATCTATATTTTTAAGAATTTAAATATTATAATTTATGTATATCTATAATTTATATTTACTTAATTTATTAATTTAAATTAATTTAGATTCTATAAAAATTATAATAATTGAAATTAGTAATCTAATCTAATTATATTTAGTTGTATATAAATAATTTATAATATGAAATATTAAAATTATATACATTTACATATATATTATATACATTACATACATTTACATATATAGCATCATTTAGCAGACGCTTTTATCCAAAGCGACTTACAAATGAGGACAACAGAAGCAATCAAATTCAACAAAAGAGCAATGATATGCAAGTGCTATAACAAGTCTCAGTTAGCTTAACGCAGTACACGTAGCAAGTTTTTTTTATTATATAATAAATAAAAAGAAAACAAATAGATAGAATACAAAAAGCAGTTAGTAAATGAATAGAGTGCAAGTCTAAAAGGGGCAAGTTTTTTTCTTAAAGAATAGAATTAGAATAGAGAGTGCTAGAGTTAGAGGGTCAAATAAAGATGGAAGAGATGTGTTTTTAGCCGATTCTTGAAGATGGCTAAGGACTCAGCTGGCAGGTCACTCCACCAGGAGGGAACAGTTAATGTAAAAGTCCGTGAAAGTGATTTAGTGCCTCTTTGGGATAGCACAATAAAGCAATGTTCACTTGCAGAACGCAAGCTTCTAGAGGCACATGAGTCTGAAGAAATGAATTTAGGTAAAGGGGTGCAGAGTCAGTGGTGGTTTTGTAGGCAAACATTAATGCCTTGAATTTTATGCGAGCAGCTATTGGTAGCCAGTGCAAACTGATAAACAGAGGTGTGACATGCGTTCTTTTCGGCTCATTAAAAATTAATCTTGCTGCCGCGTTCTGGATTAATTGTGAAGGTTTTATAGAACTGGCTGGAAGACCTGCCAAAAGAGCATTGCAACAGAGCTTGAACAAGGAGTTGTGAAGCATGTCCGAAAGAAAGGGCCTGAGCTTCTTGATGTTGAATAAAGCAAATCTGCAGGACCGGGAAGTTTTAGCATTGCAGTCTGAGAAAGTGAGCTGATCAATCAATCATAACTCCAAGGTTTCTGGCTGTTTATGAAGGAGTTATGGTTGATGAGCCTAACTGGATGGTGAAATTGTGATGA
The DNA here is from genome assembly GCA_021397915.2 of Tor tambroides. NCBI lineage: Eukaryota > Metazoa > Chordata > Actinopteri > Cypriniformes > Cyprinidae > Tor > Tor tambroides. The sequence continues at coordinate 5,704 of JAFVLL020034481.1, forward strand.
AACGATGGGTTTGATGGAACCACAAGCAGTTCTGTCTCGGCAAGGTTGAGCTGAAGATGATGGTCCTTCATCCAGCAAGAAATGTCTGTTAGACAAGCTGAGATGTGAGCAGCTATCGTCGGATCATCAGGATGGAATGAGAGGTAGAGTTGAGTGTCATCAGCATAGCAGTGATATGAAAAGCCATGATTCTGAATGACAGAACCTAGTGATGCCATATAGACAGAGAAGAGAAGTGGTCCAAGAACTGAGCCCTGAGGCACCCCAATAGTTAGATGTTGCGACTTGGAAACCTCACCTCTCCAAGATACCTTGAAGGACCTATCTGTGAGGTAAGAGTCAAACCATTGGAGTGTGGTTCCTGAGATGCCCTTCGCCAATAGGGTTGACAGGAGGATCTGGTGGTTAACCATGTCAAAAGCAGCAGACAGATCCAGCAAGATAAGTATTGAAGATTTGGAATCCACTCTTGCCAGTCTTAGGGCTTCAACAACTGAGAGCAAGGCAGTCTCAGTTAAATGTCCACTTCTGAAACCTGCTGTCAAAGAGGTTGTTCTGGATGAAAAAAGCATATATAATATGTATGTGTGTGTGTGTGTGTGTGTGTGTGTATTGTATATACATATGCATGTTTGTTTGTTTGTTTTTTTCTTTAAGCAATTCTGTCCTTTAACATGTAACCCTGTTTTGCAATTCTAGTGCAGTGAAAGCTGAAACTAAAAGGAGAGGATTGGTGCTGCAGGGGACAGCAGATGAGCTTTACTCAAGCATGCCCATCTGATGAGGTGTCCGACCCTTCTGAGCTCTGAACTTATTGTGTCAAATAAACGGGGTGAGATCAGGTCAAGCAGACCTATGGCTAATGCTGCATATCACTGATGCATGATGGAGCTCAACACACACATGAATGCAGTTAAACGAGCCACAGCCAATGACGTTTGTGATCAGCTTGACCTCTGACCCCAGGCGACCAACGGCATGAAATAGAGCTCCAATAAGCCTGTGTGCACTTGAGGAGAAAACGGTATAACAACCGACCAGTCACTCACACTGAAAACATCCTCAGAGACCAACAGCCACGCCGTTATTAATCTCAGACAGCACGCCTACCGATCGACTGATGTGTACCGCACACAAAAAAGAGGAAAGGAGTAAAAAAGTACAGCAGAAATGTGCAAAATCAGAGTGAGTCATTTCCCAAAGGAAAAATAAAAGATGAAGATAATATTAAAGGATGGTGCTTGTTAGATATGAAACATCATGACTTTTCATTCATTTTCACATTTAACTTTAATCACAACAGCCATAATATATGTAAGGATTTCTTTTTTTTTTTGGTCCCCATATCTTGGATTTGAGGGAATTTTATTTTTAGTCACAATTCATTTCCAACCCTACCACAGAGTCATAAAAACAAATGCAAACTATGGTCATCAAATAAAGAACAAACAAACAAACAAATAATAATAATAATAACAAGTACAAGATTTGCACCGAATCAAGCCCAACAGCAACGCTGATTTATTTATATATATTAGTGCTGTCAAACGATTAATTGCATCTAAAATAAAAGTTTTTATTTACATAACATCTGTGTACTGTGTATATTTATTATGCATATATAAATACACACACGCGCATGTATATATTCAAGACAAATGTTATATATAATGTAAATTATATAAATATATACATGTAAATACAGGTCAGAACCTGTAGTTATTAAAATGTATGTAAAATGTAAATGTATATATATATATATATATATATATATATATATATATGTGTGTGTGTGTGTGTGTGTGTGTGTGTGTTACCCTGAATGACAATGGAACATTTTTTTACCCATACTATTTAGACATTTTATTTTCACAAACGTTATTAAAATAACATTAAAGCAGACAATTGCATTTAATATGCTGTCTGTATATATAAAATTAATTCTGTAAATTTAATTTGATGCAGACACCAAAATGGCGCGTCTTGTCTTTGACCCATATATATGTACTGTATTTGTGTTTCTTTTCAGATATGCAAGATTTGCACCAAGCCACCATTCATTTCCGACCTCGCCACGCCGTCATATAAACAAAATCAAACTCTGCTCATTGAAACGGCTTGTTTTCGCTCTGGTCCTCGTCCAGAATAAGCCACATGGTCACTTCAACCTGTTCCATATGATGTGAAATCAGGCAGTGATGAAGGAGCGGAGCGTTTCATTAATCACCGCAGGACAGACTCTCTCGAGTCCCCCTTAAATATGAGCATCAGGAAAACAAACCACGTCTGGAGTGAAGCTGCCTCGTGCCAGCGTGAGTCAGTCGGAGGTCTGGCACTGGCTTATATAACCACAGGACATCTGCACACATCCCAGCCGTCTAACGGCAGTCCAGCACGCGTGTCAATGCTCAATCAATGCAGCAAGATCCCTAACAAACACTCACTGGCGACGCTCGCGGCAAATCTGCCCAGAAAACCAGCAATTTCCCCCACTTTCCTGCTCTCCTGCAGCTATTTTTAGCCCCGTGTGAATGAGGATTTATGAGGGTCTCGCTGCTCCTGTGGCGACAGAACAGAGTTTTGAAGATATGCAAACGCACATGCAGTTACCACCACACGACATTTCACTTCTAATCGCCACAATTTATTCAAATATGTCAATGTTAAAGACCGTTTAAAGGGGCAGTGCAATCAAAAAAAAAAAAAAAATCTTTTAGTATTTAGTTTAATCTTTCTTCAAATAGACTACAAATCTGGAGCCGTCTGCCACCGAAACAATTAATTCTTAAAAATTGTCAGTGAATAATGAGTTCAATTTCAGTTTACTTGTCACACATAGCCATTATATGACTTTTTTGGAGGACCTGAAATACAATACACAAAGTGTATGGAGTACTTTTATATTTTTTTGTCATTTGGGAGCATGACCCAGTCCTTATTCACTTTCATTATCCAGAAAAAGTTTAGAAGACATTCTTCAAACATTCTGTGTTGCGCATAAAAAAGAAAGTCATATGGGTTCAGAACAAAATTACTGCTTTAACTAAGAATGCACTGATATTAAAATTCTGACTCATACCAAACACAGTAAGTTTTTTCATCTTATATGGTTGATAGCCAATAAAAAGCAGATATTAATTAAATGTTATATTGTCACAAATTAAAAAAGACACATTAAAAAAAAACTATTCTAGAAGTGCATTTTGACATCACAACATTATTATTTACTGCACGAAAACATATTATTTTATGATTTGCTAAAGATTATATTTAACAGTTATTAAATTATCAGGGTTTTTAAACATTAACTTTAAGAGAGTGTTAGTGAAGGTAATTTAAATGCAAAAATAGGGTTAATAAATATTTACATTTAAATTAGTGCTGTCAAACGATTAATCGCGATTAATCACAATTAATTGCATCCAAAATAGTTTTTTGTTTACATAATATATGAATGTGTACTTTGTATATTTATTATGTATATATATATATAAATACAAACACATGCATGTATATATTTAAGAAAAATATGTTGTTTATATATTAAATATATTTATATATAATATAAAATATAATAATATAAATATATAAACGTATATACATGTAAATATTTTCAAAATATATACTGTATGTGTGTGTATTTATATATACATAAATAACCAATACACATACATATATTATGTAAACAAAAACTTTTAATCGCGATTAATCATTTGACACCACTAATTTAAATATTCAATATTGGCCAATATATATGCAATATAGACAAATATTTATTTCAAAAATAAAAAATAAAAAAATAAAATAAAATAAATAGTAACTAATAAAAAGACTAAAAACTAGACTAAACAAAAAAAAAAAACACTAATATGTTCTTACCACTTTCAAATTTAAAATCAGAATTCACATTAAGAATATAATGCATAATAAAAAAATAAAAACGTTTAACAAATGACAAATGTATAATTGAATTTATTTAAATATACTAAAATACCTCAAATATTTAATATTTAATTCATGGAACCATACAAAAACAAAAATGACCACATTTTTTTTTTTAAATATATAACCTGTTTTATAGCTGAAAAAAATTTGCACAGAGTTAAATGATAACAGCACTGTCTTCTGTAGAGCTGCTAATAGCTGAATTAAACATACAGCAGTGTTTCCCACAGGATTTTGTGAGACTTGTGGCGGCAGGTGACGTCACATGTTAATTTGCATATTTATGATGTCATTGCGTCAAATTTGTGTTCAGACTAGTTTTGCCACTCTGTTCTACTCTATGAAATGTCACATACTGTAATACAATTGAATGCCCAATAAAGCTGTTCACATTATATTTTCTGTTGTAATACATAAAACAGGTATAAATAGTAAACACGACCCATTAATAGGCCTACTACATGTTAACCAGGAATCACACTCACTATACTCCTTAAATCCTGATTTAATCGCGACATCGTCTGATAACGTCAATATACATCTAATTTACACTAAAAAGCGTCTATATGCGGTTGTTTTGGATATATTACTGTTGTCTCATTCAGCACACTGCCCACGTCTGAGTAACAAACTATGCGCATATTAACAGACGAATTATGTTCATATTTAAAAGTCCAAACAGTCAGTAAGCTACAGGTGCTTGGAAACGCTGTTTTGTAAATGATTTATTGACGAGTCTGCTGCGTTACGGCCAACTGAAAGCGCTGCTTCTCTGCCGCTCACTGCTCAGAACGGACACCGAGAGAGGCGACACTGCGCCGGGAGAGTCAGAGCTCGCGCTCGTGGGGCAGTTCTGGCGACATCTTCCAACTGAACGATAGCTAAGGTTTTTTGAAAAAAGTCGCTAGGTTTGTCAGTATGCACCTGTTATGGGGGGGAAAAGCCGCCAAAGGGTCTGAAAATTGCTAAATATTGTGCTAAAGTCGCACTCGTGTGTGTGAGACGCGGGAGCTGATGGCAGCGGGCGCTGGATATTGTTGTGGCCCGCCACAAATAAATCAATGTATGGGAAACACTGGAGATTGTCTGTGGGAGTGTCGACAGTTCTCGAGCACACAGAACGAGCAGTCTACGAAACGCATAGGTCGAGGGGAGATTTTTTTTCACTAGTTAATCGATCGCGGATGTTTTCATTATCTCGGCCGGATTAAAAAAAAAAGTGTAAGAGATAATAATAGTAATAAAAACAAAAATGTGTCACCAAATATACTTGGGCGGCCGTTAATATACCTGGGCGGGCCGCCCAGGTAAAGTCTATGTGTGGGAAACACTGTACAGTATATCCAATATAGACCAATATTGATAAAAAATAAAATAAAATAAAATAAAATAAATGCTATTTTGGACACAAGCCAATTGTATAACAACAGCAGGTCAAAGATCTTCAGAGAAGGTACAGTACATCACACTAAGACATACGTGTCTCAGCATAGAGACATTGAAACAAGCATAGAGAGGACTGCAGTGTGCTAAAACAGATTGGATATGATATTAGTCATGTTCAAACAGTCAAGAAGGACTGCATTTCCCTCTCCAGCACACACACAGCCGCTGATATCTGTCCTCCCACCGTGAGCCATGAACACATCAGAGGACAGGTGGGAGTGAACACAAGATCAATGACTGATCTTAAAATTGAGTTGAGAAGAGATATACCAAAACTAGTAGAAATTTGTGCAGAAAAGCAAAAAAAAAGAGCATAATAATAATGTGCCGCACTGGGGAAGTCAGTCTTACAGCTATACATCAGAAGTTATCAAAGATTTGCCACGTCGATGCCTCACAGGCCCGTCCAGATGAATTAATGTAAAACAATTCAAATCAAAGCATTTCCGTCACGTCTGACACAGAAACTGATGACTGTGGGCTGTTTGACATCAGAAATCCCAACTCATATGTAAATACCACACAAAACAGGATCTGCAGAACAAACCGTGGAAATGTGTTGGAAGAGGCTCAATCTTTCTCTCAGCTTCAGTCTAAAGACATTAGATCTTGTGTGAGGATTTTGTCAAATATTATCCAAATATTTATGGTTTTTACAGAGTCTTTGAAACATTCACTTTACTTAGGCTATGATTTATGCATAAGAAGTTATGCATAAATAAAGTTATGCATAAAAAACAGCAATGTGATGCAAACATTGTTTTATACAATTTTTTTACATTTAAAAAAAAATGTCATTGACCTCCTTTTCACCATATGTTTTCATTATATTATTTTTATTTTTCAGCCATACATAGACCACTTTTCATAAACAAATCAGTTCTCATTGGATACAATTAAGCTCTAGATTTCGTCACTGAATCTCAACTGCTTGATTTGTTTGATCACAAAATAAATCAAGAAAACTGCTTGGTTGTGTACATCATCAACATGTTAAATATATTTTTGTACTGCTCTAATCTGCTTAATGCATTGACATTTTAAAGATATTACAAATCAAAGTCATGTATTTCTGTAAATCTGCTTTGATGTGTAATGTGAAAAACGCTTTATAAATACCACTTGACTTGAACATCCCGTTTTAATCAGACTACGCCAAATTACGAAAGCAAACTGAACTGCATTTCATATTGACGTGAAATGCATAAGACATAAATTTAACAATTAAAATGAATATTTATACTTTAATCTGAAATTAAATTCAATTTAATCCCTTTAAGGATCAACCTGTAAATGTAAATTCAATTTGTTTAAATAAAAATATAAAAAGAATGCATTTAAATAGGATCAAAGTGCAAATTTAAATCCAAAATGAGAGAAACAAAGTAAACCTATTGAGATACATCCAGTACAGCACATCTTTAGTCATCATTTGTGAGGAGAGGTTTCAATTAAATCAAACCTACGGCTGAAACACACTGAACAACGTCCAATTATGAGCCATTTGCTGACCGCTCACACTGACGGCAGACTCACCCGAGCTTGTCTTGAGCTCGGTTTGTCAGAATGGCATTTGAGCCATAAATAACTCAACAGTACATTGATATATGAAGACAGTCAGCTCTGCTTTTACAGTAGTGTTTGTGCTTCTGATTTGCACCCGCGGACAAAGGACTTTCTAAAGTGTGTGCAGAGAAACACTAGTCCATGTTTATGAGTTATATAAGTGTATTCAATGCTGCTGTGAAAGACCGGACGGCGTCAAAGCACACGGACACATATTTTGTGCACACGGACAAATTAATGCATATATTTTGAGACAAAGGTCTTCTTAACAATTTTCAGTTTTAAGATAATTAAAGCAACAACGAAAGAATAACGAAAGAATATGTAAAAAAATAAAAAGCACCTCTGCTGTTGGGGCTAAAGGCGCAGTAATTAACATGATAATTAATAGATGGCTGACTTTTCCATTTGTTGACATGACATAGTTAGATTCAGATGATAAATATCATATATTATGTTGGGTGTCTGTCCATATTAGAGATAATCACCATGTTTAGAATGAAACCATCATATTTAAAAACATGATATTAATCATATCATATAATAAAATATCATTTGTTGTTACTACTGTAAATATATATATTCAATTATTATTGGATCTCCTTCAATACTTTCAGAATCTTTACTTATTAAACTGATTTTGTTTCTGTATTTTAATTTATATATATATATATATATATATATATATATATATATATATATATATATATATATATTAACATAGGCCTATTTTGATGACAGTATATTTATTGAACAAAAATTACAACTTTTATTTTTCAAAATAAGCAGAAAATAGTACAAACTTTGCTAAAGTGATTGTTAACTTAGACATTATTTTATAAAACATTATTTTAGCTGAAGTATTTGTATCAATACCATGTGTGCCACCTCATACATTTATAAGATTTTTAAACAAAATAAACTACTTGAATGATTTATTTTCACATAAAATCTGTTGCTCCATTAATGTTCAATACAAGGTATATTTTTTCTGCAATTATACATTTTAGGTGCAGTGAATAGCACATTTTTTCTTAAGGTGGGCCTTTAGCCCCATTGTACTCTATATATATTATAAAAATAAGAACATAATACTATTTTAAATGTAATCTAAATGAAGAGTTAAATACATTGTTTTAAATATTTAATGTTTAAAAATTATTTTTGAAATGCTCGCTCAGGTAAAGTTTTTATAAAAGTTAGTGTACTAACGTTCAAGCTATAATTTCAAATGTCAAATTACCAAAACAATGAACATAAAAAAAAGAAATTACAAAAAGTTAAAACAATAATAATAATTATGTATATTGATGACAAAATTCTGACCATTTTGCTAAATAAATAAATAAATAATAATAATAATAATAATAAAAATAAAAGATTAATTAATTTCCACCATAGTTTAATAAGAAACACAGTAAATGATTTGAGATGTGGTGGAAATTTACATGCTAAAAAAAAGACAAAAATTAGACTGAATTCCACTGTGAAGTATTTGGCATTACTGATTATTTAATTATTCCCCATAGTTGAAGAAACACCCTCATGAGGAAAATCAATCAATCAATAAATTCATAAATAAATACATTGATCACATTTATTAAACACACCATGTCTTACCTCTTCTCATGATTTTAAACCAAATTATTAGATGATATTTTATTCAAAACCAAATTATTTGGCTCACTTTTCATGTTAACAGTTAAATACCAAATCCATTACTAATAAGATTTCATTTTAATCCAGATAATAGAAGCGTGTCAGGGGAATTCCTCTCGTGCCAGCAGTATGCACAACACTTGCTTTCCTAGAAAGATGAGAATCCACAGCCATAAATCAAATAACTCCTCCTCAGCCGTGCCGGAGCTACATTAAACCTGCCTGCGTGACTCTGTGACCATGTCCATCTTCATGGTAAATGAAGAGCGTGTCAATCACAGGCGGATGGCTGTTTATCATTAACGAGGACGTGGAGAATCTATGCGATCCTGCGCTGCTCAGAGTCCCATTAGAGCCGCACACAAACATGAGCACACATCCCAAACATGCTGCAGGTAACAGAGCCCAATACTTCACTGACACGTTCTTCATTAGCATGCAAACAACAGAGCCCAGACTGCATATTCTGTCAGATCTGTTTCACAATCCCAGCTCTACATGTTTTACACTTACACTAGTGTGAGAAGTTTGGAATAATTAAAGGGGTCATCGGATGCCCATTTTCCACAAGTTGATATGATTCTTTAGGATCTTAATGAAAAGACTATGACACACTTTGGTTAATTTCTCAGCGGTAGTGTAAAACAACACCCTTTTACCCTGTCAGAAACAGCTCTGTTCACAGCGAGCTGTTTCGGTGCATGTTCCTTTAAATGCTAATGAGCTCTGCTGACCCCGCCCCTCTCTTCCGTGGGGTGACGAGCCGTTCTCTGAGAGACTGTAAACTTTAGCCACATTTATTGTGAAACTTGCTAATTAGCACATTAAAAGTACCTTATACGCACTTCTTCTGGAGGTGAAGCTGGATCACGAATGATTCGTGCGAACATAGACTCATTTAAGTAGATCGGGGATCGGCGCATTCCCTTCAGAAACAAACGTAATCCACTGCATCTTCAGCGGCTCAGATGTCGGGAGTAAATGATGACTATGTTCATTATTATATCCGACAACAGAACACCTCAATCACTTAATCTGAGACATTATTGTCTACACTTGCTCTGGTGGTGAGGCAATGGCGGACTGATGACAGCTCACTCAGGGCGGGTCTAAAGTTAAACGCTACTGTCAATCAACAATCGTGGGAGGGGCCTGGGTCTGTGTGATGTCACACAGACAAGAAGCTGAGAATGGCTTGATTTTAGAAAGGGGTTATGATTTATCAATATTTAGGTGGATTTTTATCATTATAGGGTGGTTATGTACACACACTGCCAACACACATTTCAGTTCAAACAACATATAAAAGTGAATTTTGCATCCGATCACCCCTTTAAGATCTTTTGGAAAGAAGACTTGATGAAAAATACAGTAAAAACAGCAATATAATTGCATTCCTTTGCATATATATGTAAAATGTAATGTATTGCTGTGATCAAAGCTGAATTTTCAGCATCATTACTCCAGTCTTCAGTGTCACATGATCTTCAAAAATCATTCCAATATGCTGATTTGCTGCTCAAGACACATTTCTGACTATTATCAATGTTGAAAACATTGGAAAATATTTAGCAGCTCAACTATTTCAAAGTTTAAGTAAGATGTATTTAAATGAAAAGAAATGAATGAAGAATTAATACTTTTATTCAGCAAGGATGCATTAAATTGTTCGAAAGTGACAGTAACGACATTTATAACGTTACAAAATTTCAAATAAATGCTGTTTTTTTTCCACAAAGAATCCTGTAAAATAAAATGTATCACTGTTTCCACAAATATATTAAGTAAATTAAATATATAAGTATATAAGAATGATTTCTGAAGGATCATGTGACACTGAAGGCTGGAGTAATGATGCTGAAAATTCAGCTTTACCATCACAGGAATAAATTACATTTTACAATATATTCACATAGAAAACAGCTATTTTACATTGTAATAATATTTCACAATTTTTACTGTATTTTTGATCAGATGCAACCTTGGTGAGCAGAAGAGAAAGAAATCTTAAATATTACCAACTTTTGACTGGCAATATATATTTATTTTTTTACTAATTAATTTATTGAAGTGATGAAGACAGTAAACCTTTTTTCTTCTATTCTTTGATTAAAAACACAAAAAACTACACTGAAACACACAGGAAGGTGACGAGCAGATCAGCAGCTGCAACAAACTCATACTCTGGTTAATTAGTGCAGTGCCGGGACTTGCTCAAATGTGTTACTGATTAACGCTTCAACACTCCACACTTCCTGTGCTCACATCATCTCTCATCGCTAGCAGATACACTGAAGTAAGAGCCACACACTAACACACACACACACAATAATACTATGGGCTCCAGACTTCTGCATCACGGTTATTAATACCAGTTAATGCTTGACATCCTCATGTATTTCTCAACAACAGTTACAGTCTATATTCTGCATCTTTGGAGCTCTTGTGGGTCAGTTATTAATAAAGAGCAATTAACGTGATGGAACGGGGTACGAAGTTTGAAGGAAAGTCACTTCAGTCGTCTGCGTGTTTACAGTTTAATTGGATCCTGTGAGCCAGCGGTGCTCAGTCTGTGGGAAGGCAAGGTATTGTTAGGAGTCTTAGAGAGACTGTCCCAGTTCTGCAATCCCTGCCACTTTCACACATTCAGATCTGACACAGAGAACAAATATGTGAGAAACAACACGCTTCCACTCAATTTCCTTGCAGAAAAGCAACTGCACGACTCTAGAAGACACAATTTGTATGTAGTATTTTTATAATACTTTTGTGAGCTTCCACTCATTCCTCATCCACTTCATCAGAAAAGAAAATATATATTTTTTAATTAATACTTTTATTCAGCAAGCTTGCAATGAATTGTTGAAAAGTGACAGTAAAGTCATTTATAATGCTACTTAAGATTTCTATTTCAAATAAATGCTGTTCTTTTGAACTTTCTAAACTTTCATCGAAGAATCCTAAAAAAATTCCACAAAAAAATACTGGGCAGCACAACTGTTTTCAACACTGATAATACTCAGAAACGTTATTGTTAAAGCAGCAAATCAGCATATTAGAATGATTTCTGAAGGATCATGTGACACTGAAGACTGGAGTAATGATGCTGAAAATTCAGCTTTGATCACAGAAATAAATTACATTTTACTATATGTTCAAATAGAAAACAGCTACTTTAAACTGCAATAATATTTTGCATTTTTACTGTATTTTTGACCAAATAAATGCAACCTTGGTGAACACAAAACCGCACCAACCTCAAAGTGTGTTACAGTATACATATTAAGAACAAGCAATTGAAAGCTATTCCTTTAATCAACTGATAAAATAATAAGTTATATGAATTTACTTTTTATTTTTTCAAAGTCAATTTTCTATAACGAAAACGTTTTAGATTTCTTAAGGATGCAACAATAAAAAATTCTCAGGGAAAATATGCAATTTAAATATTCAATATTGACCAATAGTGCTAAAAGCAAAAATTCTCTAAAATCAGTTAATAACCATATATACAGTGTGAAGCACTGGTTTTGAGTTGATTAGCTGAGGATCATATGACTTCACTTGTGCTCTGCGGTTTATAAACCTCTACAGTAACCTATAAAAACAAATATATTTGCAGGGTTTCTGCAGGATTTTTAAGTTCAAATTTAAGACTTTTTAAGACCTTTTTTAAGACCTGCACAAATAAAATTAATACCATATGAGCGGGGTAGGGCAGTGTATATAGTACCATATTAAACTGTAAAATGACTGTAAAAAGCATAATTTACAATTATGATACAAGTTTTCACAAAAACAAAAAGTTTTGTAAAATGATAAACTTTACATTTCAGCCTTTAAACCGTTTTTAAGAAAATGGATAAGTCAAAAATATTAATTATATTGATTTTAACAATTATTATCAATAAATTATTATATAAATTAAATAACATGAATTAGAAGTGTGTAAAATTGACAAAAAATGATATCTTGATATTTTCTGGGATTTTATCGATAACGATAATTAGACGATATTTTGCTGAGTGTGTTATAGTGCTGGTATCTTAAAGATTACCGTGGACAGCTGACTCCTGAATTTTTTTTTTATTCTTCATATTCTGTGTGGTCAGTTCACAGCAGTGATAGAAATCTTTTCCAATAAGTTTTATGGGCATTTTTACCTTTAAGCCATTTTTTCTAAAAGTGTGCATCATCTTTTGAGTCAAATTCTTGCAATTGGGCTGTTACCAAGCAAATGAAATCTGTATGAACAAAATTTATCTTTGCAATGCATCTGAAGAGGCATTTAGATGTATTTACACACTGTTTAATGCAGCTCGGAAGGACATAGAATGCTAACCTGTAGTTACAAATGTATAAATGATGTTTTGATATTTGAAACAAAACGTTGAAAACTGATGTTTGAATTTATTAAAAAAAAAAAAATCAAGATACTTTAAATGTGAAATTAAAACGGCCAGTAGGTGGCAGCGAGTCAAGTGAGTCACTGCGACTGAACTGAATCATTTAAATGGTTGATTCATTCAGGAACGAATCACCATCATGTTGCTCAGAGATGCAAAACAGTGCTGTGGCTGTGTTTGGAGTTATTTTTGTTGGAGAAATGGAGCAAAAGCAGGAAATATGGTGTCTGAAACGTAAGTCTCTTAATATTAACTTCTTGTTTATTGAACTGTTGCATAAACTCAAAATCACATTTGTAATCATGCTGACTTTTGGAGAAAAGAATGGCACTCTTCGTGATATTAACTATATGAAATGATATACCGTAAATATAGGCTATACATTTTCTGCCCCCATATCTTAAATTATGTGATCATTCTAAATGTATTTTAATAGACTGAATCGTGCAGTGAAAGAACGCACTCCTACGCGCACTAGTTTAACCTATCTCTGCCAGCAGGTGTCGCGTTTGGCTGAAATATAACGGTTTTCCCGGTAAAGACAGAACACAAAGCAGCGCAGCACCGTACTTTGAACTTGCAGCGCTCATGTTTATTTAATGAAAACATACCTTTTTGAAGTTTAATCGTCACATTCAGCCATATCGCAATTCTTGTCTTTCCGTCTCCAAATTTAAGACCTCTTGAAATCATAATTAAGACTTTCTTGTACAATTTAAGACTTTTTAAGGCCTTAAATTTGATACAACTAAATTTAAGACTTTTTAACACTTTTTAAGACCCCGCGGAAACCCTGATTTGGGAGTTAGTGAAAATAAAGTATATCCATTTTGCATGTACATCTGAGATGATCTGAGCTGATTCAGGATTCATATTTCTTGCAAAACCCCCTGAAACTAATCAAGTGCCGCCCACAGGTTTTGCATCGTTTATAACAATGCAGAGAGCCTGAATATGAATCTGGCATCAGAAATGCTTTAGTTTCACACCCAAATCATCTCAGCTGCGTGGATATTCTCTCCGCTCACACACTTTCATCTACACAGCGCTGGACATGCCAGAAACAGCAAAGCGCTGATGCTGCGTGATGAACAGAGTCATTTCAGAGCGCTAAACACTGGCCTGCCAACTACTGCAGTCTCTGAACGACAAGTCCCGTGGCATAAATTAAAAAAGAAAAAGTTGTGCAAGCATTGGAAGCATTACAGTGTTGTTTGATGGACACACACTGTGTCACAGACGCCACTGGACTGTCCAACAAGCCTGGAACCGCATAAATATGAAAGAGGAACTGCATGGCATGTTCAATAAGTTCCCTCAGGGTTTCTCACGCAACATACTGAAAATAACAAAATATCACATCCTCCATGGAAACTCACAGCTGACCGAGAGCATCGCTCCGACTCGCCCCGAGGCATGAGAACAAGACCCAGATCCAAATAAAAAGGTGAGCTTGGAGCTGAAGAACATCACAGATGAGAATGATGTTTATTTGAGATTAAATGACACAGGACTGCACAATTGATCCAATAAACATTTATGCATTAAACTGATCAAAAATGACAGTAAAGACATGTATACTGTGACAAAATATTTCAAATAAATGCTGTTCTTTTGAACTTAAGGAATTATCTTTATATAATTAGGCCAATAACTTGATCATTATTTAAAATAAGTTAAAATTCTATATTAGTCTAAAAAATAATGTTTTTGTAAAAAAAAAAAAAATAAGTAAAATCAATCATTTTAATTGCTAAAAGTGAATTTGCATCAAAACATTATAATGTAAAGTACGAAAAATGAATATTCATTTTGAGATTTGCCAATGATTTAATTTAATTAGTGTTTTAAAATGATTTATACATGAAACAAAACATTCATTTTAAGTAAGCCTTAGATGCCAGCAAAACGCAAATATAGAGGAAAAGAGCGTGCACAAATAGATAAAGACAGCCAATAAACTTACATGACTATCATTACAGATAAATTTAAAATATCTCAAGATTTAAGTGTCAGTAGATGCCAACAAAGGTCATTTAAATGCAAAAATAGAGGAAACAAGCATGCACAAATAAATAAATATCAGCTGATAAATTGACAAAATTACTGTTACCAATATTTTAAAAAATATCTTAAGGATTTAAATGTCAGTTGATGCCAACAAAGGTAATTTAAATGCAAAAATAGAGGAAACAAACATGCACAGATAAATAAATATCAGCCAACAGATTTACAAAATTACTGTTACCGATATTCTTAAATTATCTTAAGGATTTAAGTGTCAGTAGATGCCAACAAAGGTAATTTAAATAAAAAAATAGAGGAAATGAGCATGTACAAAAAAAATTAAAAATATCAGCCGATAAATTTCTAAAATTACCATTACCGATATTTTTAAAATATCTTAAGGATTTAAGAGTCAGTAGATGCTGTCAAAGGTCATTTAAATGCAAAAATAGAGGAAACAAGCATGCACAGATAAATAAATATCAGCTGATAAATTTACAAAATTACTGTAACCGATATTTTTAAAATATCTTAAGGATTTAAGTGTTAGTAGATGCCAACAAAGGTCATTTAAATGCAAAAATAGAGGAAATGAGCATGCACAAAAAAAAAAAAAAAAAAAATATCAG
>JAFVLL020034482.1:0-41137 GCA_021397915.2 Tor tambroides
CCCAGCTCAGTAGCCAATGATATTGCTGGGGACTACTTTCAGGCGCTGCGTAATATCACTGCGCCTGCTGCACTCATGGTACGGCAGCAAAGTTTCTTGATTATTACAATGAGAGTATAGTTCCTAGCCATATCAGCCTAGAAAATCGCAACTTTTCATTTTCCGTCGGTCTTAGTACATGATGTAACTACAGGAGAGTCAAGCTTTAAATAGGAAAAAATATTGAAACTCTTTGGTCATTTTTGATGACCAAATGCTAATGGTCTAATCAACCACGGCCAAATGCTAACGGTCTAATCTATGCTAAGCTAAGCTAAAAGTGCTACCACCAGACCCAGAAATCGGCTGAATGGATTCAAAAACGGTAAAACTCATCTGTTTAACTCTAGGGGAGTTGTAAAATGAGCCTATTTCCAAAAAAGTGGAGTGTTCCTTTAAAACAAATGCAGCCTTAATGAGCAAGTTAAGTTGTTGTAACACTAACTAACATTAGCCAAGATTAATAAATGCTGTTAAAAGTTAGTTCTGTAATTTTAATGCATTCATATTAACAAATAAGAAATGTAACCAAAATAATCTTTTCTACAGTACACGATTTCATTCTGATGTGATTATTTAGCAGAGCACTATTCAAACCAACAACAAAAACGAGCAATGTTTATTTATAATATCGACCATGATATTGCTTATTTGCCATTACAAAAATAATTATCTGCTACAGCAATCAGCAACATTTTTATAGTCTTGCAGTTGTAAACGTTTAGTATTTTATGATTCAGTTTGGTGCCACTATTGGTCCTGAAACTTCTGAAAATGAAAAAGCTCTTAAATGCCCAAATCCCAAAGACCAACCTTGACTCCCCAGTTTGAATAAGGACCATTTTTACCCTCCAAAACTGAGTCACTTCAAACCTCCAAAAATAAAACCCATGCGTCACAGTACACCAGATCAAAAGAGGAACAATCGCTTTGGGCAGGATGAGCCACAGAGACTTGGTGTGCACCTGAGGGCCTGTCACCAAGCACGTTAAAATGCGCCTTTGAAGCATTAACCACTGCACTAATTCATTTTATTGGGCCTCTGCAGCCTGAAGCGATAAAGACTTTCAAGAAAGAGGACCACGTGAAGTTCACCAGCTCCATCGTGGCCCAAGGTGCTGGAGACATGCTTACGGAGCTTTATAAACAAAATTTCTAGTTTTAGCTGAGTACATACACATCTAGGACATTCCCAGCACATTTACAGCCAAGGGAACACACAGCTGAACATGCTCAAAAATAGCCTGGTCATCTAAAATGACTAGGGGCGCTGAAGCTTGACATACTTTTAAGAGAGTGGCTGTGTTTTACAGATGTAAGAGTTGCACTAGCTTTTAACAGCATTATCTTGGGAAATATCTGACTCTTTTAGGTTTTCCCTTCTTTTGAGAAATACAGTAATCCTCCAGCAAATGTATTATGTATTCACAATTTGAAACCCTATTAAGGAGAATAACAATACAAAGTAATCCAAATAATCTACTTTATCACTAAAAGTATGGAGCAGGTGGAATTCCATCTGTTCTCTGTGGATTATGGCTTTGTTGCCTTCCTCAGTGAAAATAACAGCAAGTGATATAGGCTGATATAGGTCAACTTCATTAAAACCTGGTCTTATCTGACCATTCTCCATCAGCAAGAAAAAAAATGGTTAAATGGTTAAATGCAATGGGGTGGGTTAAAATCTGGTATGAAAGATCACACCCTACAGAAATGGAAACCTCTTTCTTGGAAGAACATTTTAATGATCAGGTGGACCTTCCATATAATCATGTAAACGCTCTTCCAAGAAAAAGGTTTCCATTTTTATAGGAGGTGATCTTTGGATGCAGACATATGGAGTCACATGATTGACTGTGTCATTTTAAAACTTAAAGTAACTTTTGTCAACAGTTATCAATGATCCTAGAGTCAAATATAAACGACATTGCATAAAGTTTCAAAATGATTAAGTTTCCAGAAGCATGCGTTTACGTTCTGACAGTAACTCCTTAGAATAGTGACTCAATTCTAGAAAAGTCATATGACAAATGAGTTAAACAAAACTGTCAGACTGCCTTAGATATCACAGATGTTTCTTTTTAAGTATATCAAAGGTCTACTTTGTTCTTCAAAGCATATAATGCAATTCACATTTTGAGTTTGAATGTTGATAAAACGATATCTGAGGTGGTTTTACAAATCACCTAGATATGGTTTGTTTTGATATTTTTAGCCTCTCCCTTATTTTCCATTAAACACACAGACAAAGAATGTAGCAAATATTATCTTTTGAGTATTGAGACTTTTGTCTGCTACTACATATAATCGAAAACTGTCCCAACCAAACACCACAAGATAAAGCGACAAATGATGTTATGAAGTGTTGTTATTGTTAAAAACTGATTTTGTTAACTGAAATACAGCTCAAGTAAAATAAAATGTAAATATTTGATGAAAAGTTGCCCTGGCAGCTAACTGAAGTAAAATAAGTTTTAGTTGATGAACTAAAATTACTAAAACTAAAGCTGAAATAAATAAAAATTAAAGCCAAATAAAAATATTCAAAACTAACAAAAACGACAAAATCACATAAGATTACTGAAACTTAACCTAGAATGAAAATGAAAATGAAAAATATACAAATCAAAACGGATTCAAAATATTAATAAATACTATTAATAACACTCAAATAATACTACATCTTATTTTAAAAATAATACAAAAATATTTCATCTTTGTGGTGTCGTGCCAGACAGCCCTGTCAACACTGGCTTATGTATATTAAAAATCATCCATCAAAATTTTATGGTTGATCAATCAAGAAAAGAGTCAGATGTAAACTCAGCGTATGTGTTTTTATTTGTATGCTCTTCAGCTGCAGTACTAGCAATGTTTGCTTTAGTTCACAAACAGGCAGAACAGTTCTGATGGGTGGATCTGTTTCTTGATTTATTGCCATTCTTGTCATTTCTTGTCTGCTTAGCACACAGTGTAAACCTGTATAGCAAGTTGTGTTGAAATCTCCAGTAAGATCAATGAAATCAAAGACATTACTAAATATGTACCTTTAGATGTTCTTGTTGATCTGTTTTCCAGCAGACACAATAAAAACAACTGCAACAGAAACTCAAAGTAGCAGACTTTGTTCACAAACACATTGCTCTTGAGGAAGCCAAAGAGTCTTAACAACATAGGCTTTCTGTTCCCTCACGAGCTGCGAACACATGGCACTGCTTCACAATAAGAGAAGATTCATAGCCACTTGAAACAAGGGCCAATTATTTTCACAGCTCCTACTGTCACTTGGGCTAAGCAGTTAATATAGCAGCCCACCTCCAGGTTCAGTGTTCCTTTAATGACCAGCCAAATCCCTCAAAGCAATATGACAGAACATAAAACTAGAGCAAGTATTTTTAAAAATCACTGGGCATGTGATTCTTTTCCCCCGCTCATTTTACAGAAGAACAAAAATCCATCGTTACCCCCCCTCTCAAAAAACCTCATTTTAGCTCAGTGGTCTTCCAGGGATCACACTCTAAAGTGAGACAGATGGTGTCAGTCTCTTCCTCAGGGCTCATTTATTCAGCCTCTCAGCAGGCTGGTATTGACCGCCCCTGTTGGTAAAGAGTCGATGACCGGAATAAGCCTAGCGGGAGAGACGAGGAGAGAGTCATGCAAGCAGACAGACCTCCTCCTGACATACCGAGAAATCAGGACGGAATTCCTTGAGGTGGGTTTGAGTAGCCAGTCAGTGGGTCAAAAGGGAATTAAAGACCACTGTTAAAGGAATAGTTCGCCCAAAACTTTAAATTCAAATTCAAACTTTAAATTGTTATTTTGTCTGTGGAACACACAAGCAGAACAGTTGTGGTCATTATGAACTACCGCTGTATGGAAAGCGAAGAGCCTTCAAAATAACTTCCACAAAAGTTTTTTTTTTCTTTCGTGCACAAAAGAAACAAAAATAACAACTTTAATAAAATAACAGTATTCGTGTAGTTTCATAAAATTAAGGTTGAACCACTGATGTCACATGGATTATTTTAACGATGTCCTTATATGTTTCCGGGCCTTGAACGTCGTAGTTGCCTTGCTGTCTATGTTTCTTGGATTTCATCAAAAATATCTTCTTCATGTTCTGAAGATGAACGAAGGTCTTATGGGTTTGGAATGACATGAGGGTAATTAATGACAGAATTTTCATTTTTGGTGAACTATCCCTTTAATGCCTTACAATATACAACTGTTTTTACAGCATTTATTAATCTAGTCTAATGTTAATACATAAATATCCTATTGTTCATTGTACATGTTCAGTGTTGATTTAAAACATTTTAAAGTTAAAAATTAATTTGTTTTAGTAGGAATTTAGATTATTCAAGAGTGTCTGCACTGAAAGCCTCGTGGTTAGTACACCAATATATACAGCGCAACTGCGCTCATGGCGACCAAAGTTCGATTCCCGTCTCGAGGTCCTACGCTGATCCCGCTCCCCTCTCTCTACCCAATACTTTCCTGTCATCTCTCCACTGTCCTTTCTGAATAACAAAAGAATAAAAAATGCAAAAATATAACTTAAAAAAAAAAAAAGATTACTCAAGAGTAAAAGCACTGTTCATTGTTATTTCTGCTATTGCAGTAGCTAATTTTAGCATATAGATCCATTCAAACGTTGGTATCGGTAAGAACTTTTTTTTTTACGAAATACATAGCTTTATTCACTTTTATTCAAAAGTGACAGTAAAGATTTTTATAATGTCACAAAAGATTTCTAATTCAAATAAATGTTCTTTTAAAATTTTGCCAGTCCTGAAAAATCATGGTTTCCACAAAAATATTAAGCAGCACAACTGTTTTCAACATTAATAATAATAAGAAATCCTTCTTAAGCAGCAAAACAGCATATTAGAATGATTTCTGAAGCATCTTGCGACACTGAAAATTCAGCTTTACGCCACAAGAATAAATTACATTTTAAAGTATATTAAAATAGAAAACCGTTAGTTTAGATTGTTACATTATTTCACAATATTACTGCCTTTAATGTATTTCTGATCAAATAAATGCAGCCTTGACGAGCATTACAGACTTAATTAGAAACATATGAAGAGTTCATTTGTAAAAACCGATAAACTGATTTTTTTTTTCTTCAGAAATCGCGTTTTTTTTTATTGCACATTCAAAGTAATATAAATCAAACTGCAGTTGGGTTGTTTTGATTAAGTAATAATAGCTTAAACAAATACAGGTAATTTACAAAATTAAAGTTCATTGATAGTATGTTTTCTTTACATATTAAAAGTTTGTTTTATAGCAAAAGCAGATAACTCCACATTTCATGTTTTAGAGTTTAAAAAAAAACACTCGTTTAATCTTTGTAATCTCCTCAAATGACAATGTAGATGCCTGACAAACGTTGTTGCAGTGATCATAGATTTATGGATGTGATTACAAGCAATACACTGAGCTTTTCCCTCACCATTGTAACGCGCTGCTTTCGCAAGGATCCATGAAAACGTTTCAGCCTTTATTTTCCTTTTACGCCCTGAAGATGATATCACAGGTTCATCAAGTTCGTCAAAATTACCCATCTTCGATCACTTTTTGTCAGCTTTGACAAAACTCCTCTCAGCTAGCACGTCTTTTCAAAGTGAAAGTAGCCTTGTCACCTGACCTGAATACAGCGTGCTGATTCGCTAAAATGGACTTATCGGCTTCTGTTCAAAAACAACAAGGGCGCTTGTCGGCTTCTGCAGCAAAAAGTGAACTCATGATGCCTTGAGTGTGGACAATACCGGCTTTTTAGACAAAGCATGTTTAGGCTTCAGATCGCGCTATATGTGGAGAACAACGCACAGCAAAAAGTGGCGTTTATCGGTTTTTCCAAATGAACTCTTCATATATAAAAATCTTACTGACCACAAACATGTGAAAAGTTTTCTTGATAAATGTTTGCAAGATGCTATATGTAAATTTGTCTGATTGAATCAAAGCATTTGTGCCTTACTGAATCACAGAAACAGAAGGAAACAAAAAGAGACAGTGCTGACGAACTGCACATAAGTGTCTAAACTTTCTGAATGAACATTGCTTATACAGTGCACAAAAAACAAATAGATTCAGTTATAGTCAGTATAGAGAGTCAAAATGACTCGATAGAGAGTAGCTATTCACACCTGGATAATTTCTCTTTCAATGACCTGCGGGAGAACAATAAAGTGAGCTGACCTACTTCCTGTCAACCTGCAAACTGTTTGTCTCCTGCAAAATTCAAAACGTACAAGTAACAACTCAATTGTAAAAAAGTATAAGACTCAGTCTTCCCACAGGCCATGCTCACAACTCCCTTACTTAGCTTTCCACACACAAAAAAAACGCACGTCACTTCGACAGTGTGCTTTGGCACCCCTGCAGATATAAATGGCCCAATTGTGAAATCACAGGCTCTACACGACCCAGTGAATCAAGCTAGAAAATGAACAACTAGGGAGGGAGTTTCTGGCCGAATAAGGTGCACATATTAAACTCAAGACACTAAAAGCGACACATTCAGCAATAAAAGCATACTGACTTTCAAAGGAACAAAACATATAAACAAAAACACACTATTGAGCAACAAACTATCGATTTCCGAATCTTCATCTTCCAAAGCATTTCATTTCAGATATGAATTATGTCTCCTCAATGAGAATTGACTAAATCACCAGAGAGAAATATGCAAACAAATCGACCTGAACATCCCTGCAGGCCTTACTGAAGTGCAGGCAGCGCTTTTCAGTGAATCTCAGTTCGTAGAATGCGCATTCATTCTAAACTTTCCATTTCCCAGGGTCCACTAGGTTCTCAGTGTTCTTGTTGCTACTTCAGACTTTTTGTTTTCCACAAGTGCCATCTGACATCTTTAGGGCATTCTGGTGCAGTGTTGACTGAGTTGAGTTAACTCATGCGTAGTGTCTTTAAAGGTCACTGGCCAAAGAAACAATTCCTGCGCAACAAGATGAACCATACGGGAGAGACTGTAGGTTATTATAAAGTTGCAATTAATGTTTTTCACACTTAAAATGCTTTTGATTTCCATTTAATAACTGCTAACACTTTTAGACCTTTCAGTACAAAACTATAGCTTTTAAATAAATAAAAATGCTAAATAAAAATAAAATAAATTAATTACAATAACAATGTTTACCCAAGATGCAAAGCACTTTGCATTCCTTTTGGGTGTGCATTCATTTTAACATCTTGTAATGTCTGTTAATTAATCAGAATCAAGAACACAACAATGCTGTATTTAAGTAACAAAAAACATTTTATTAATAAACATTTATTTTTAAATATTTGCAAATATTAACATTTATTTAAATAATATTTTTCAATACCAAAACTGAATATGGCACGAATATGGCCAGCTGTGGAACAATTAAAATTCATTTAGTTAGAATGTATAAGATTGAAACAAACTGAATTTATTGATACCTAAACAATATATAAATACATAAACCAGGTTTAATATATAATTATTGCATATTAAAAGTTACAGCATATTTAAAAACACATTCAGTTTATTGGTACTATTACATAAATCTCATTCTCGACTGTCAAATGTGCATCACATTAAGTTTATTAGTTAAATTAATATTAAAACAATGTAATCCAAATGAATGCATTGTTTTAAATATCTTTTTAAAGTGTATAAATGCTCAACAGATCACCAATTAATGTACACTCAATATGAATTTACATAAAAATATATTAAATGAAACTTCAATAACATTTCTAACTTCTTAATGTACATTAACAATTAAGTTGAGAATTGTATAAATGTCATTTAAGAGATTCAAAAGCAAATGTTTACCTTGAAACCAAACATTGTTAATTATTTAACCAAATAAATACTATGACAAAAAGATTTTTTTTTTTTTAAGTTTTATTCCACAATATTTCTAGGTCACTAATCAAATAAACAAATTAGTGACATTGAGCATTTAAATTAAATTCTCAGATCATACCCCTGAAAAAAACAAAACAAAAAGAAGCATTTTGTGGGTCTCAGTCCTTTGACCTAAGCTGACATTAAATACTGATCTGATCTTAAAATATTTTATGATCAATAAAGAAAAGAGACCGTGAAGTGATGCGAGAGACATTAAACTAGCACCGTTATGTAGGAAATATGGCAAATATATATTTTAGTGGTCATTCTGTAAAAACCTGTTTTTCCTATAGATTATTTGTGTTTCCTAATATGATATACTGTCTGAAGTTCCAAGAAAGCAAAGTAATGTCAGCATTCGGTGTCACAGCCACAAGCCTAAAAGCTTTATCAAACACTCATAGGTCTTTTCCCTCTCACGATATCATTGGGGGTTTTTTTTTCGGCGCTGGACTGCATTTAACTAGTGCTGTCAAACGATTAATCATGATTAATCGTTTGACAGCACTACAGTAAACCCATCTGAGCATTCAGCTGGCACAAGCAAACAATGCCTGGACAGCCATTTGTTTTAATGTGAGAGTGAGTGAGTGGCCGATGACTCTGTGTGTGTGAAGCAGCGGTGTCACAGAGGATGATCGACCGCCCCATCCCGCCCCGCCCCGCCCAGCACTGTGCCATGTGCCAATTCAGCACCTGTGAGCGAGTCGGCACATCTGACACCATCAGCAACCTCGTGTCCACATCCATTCACGGCTGGACTGATTGAGGGCCGCTTTCAGGATGGCCGAATGTACTGACCTTTAGAAAACACAGAGTTAGATTGTGCCGCAGGAAGTGTGAAGGGGAAGTTTACATGAACACCGAATGTTCTGCAGCTGCCACTTTTGAGATGGAAAAGTTGAATCACAGTATGGGTAAGAAAAAGTGGATTAGCCCTAATTTAATCAGGATAATAATTATGACTTACAAAACAGACATATAAACATAAATCAAAAGTGCTAAAGGTGACGTATTTTATGTGACACTAGCTTCACGTAACAAAATTGTTAGTTTTTTTTTTAAACAAACAGTATTAGAAGCCAACAGAGGCCACTGTGTTCACTTAAAAAGGTATGATTTATAATAGATTAAAATACACATCATTTGAAAGAGCACTTAGAAACGTACAAGAGTTACATACTAAATACTAAACATACCAAAATAATAACAACAATAATAAATGTTATTATTAATAATATTTGAATATATTTTTTGCTTTTTTTTTTATTTTTTGTTTTGTTTTTAGATTTAATTAAAATAGAGACCGCACAATAATAACAACAACAATTACTATTATCAATAATAATATAATAATATTTGAACACATTTTTGCTTTTTCTATTTTTGTTTAGATGTTTTGCCTGTTTTCTCAAGGTTTTAAAACTGATACAACAACAATAATTACTAATACAATCGATAATAACAATAGCAATAACAATAATAATGCATAATTTAGTTTTTTTGTTATACTGAATAAAATGTTTTTTAAGGGTTTAAAAAAAACAAAAAGCAAAAATTATCATTTTATTTAATAACTTGTTTTCGCAAGGATTTTAAAAAAAATAGACAATACAAAAACAATACAAAAATAATGGCCTTTATGCAGTTCCATGTTTGGAACCAGTCATTATTCTTGTTTGGAAATGCTAGTATTTTGAACCTTTTGAACCTATAAGTTTACTTTAGTTTTATTGTCCACAAAGTTGCAATTGCTTTTTTTTATGCCTATCAACAACATCCACGTCGAGTCACAGCTCACCCGTAGGCATGATGCGATGCATGGCCACCGACAAGAAGAAGATGGCGTCGCTATAGTATGCGCCAGAACCTGCACTGAAGTGTTTCTGCATAGCCTCTACGATGGGGAATAATTTCTCCGTAAGGGCGCCTACATCGTGAAACACCACCTGGAACAGACAATAGACAATATCTGTTAAACAAGGGCATTTTTGTGACTCTAGTAACACTCACACCACATATTTGCAGATTTGTGCACGGGTGGAGAGGAGTGAGCTGAATTTCTACCCTTCGTTTGGGTTTTGGCACCGTGATTTTATCCTCAGGTGTTCACTGTTTGGCTCACTGAACCTTGACATTCGTCTTTTACTGTTCCTTCCATTGAAAACACACAATACCTGTGTTTGTCCGCAGTGCAATCGGCCCCCTAATCCTGCTCTGCAATGCAAGGTTTTGGCGTTGACTCAACTCATACAATCAGATAATGTGTATCTCTCGCTAGGTTGCACAAAGAGGATTGATGTGGGGGGGGGGTTCAGTCATCAGAGATTTCCCATTAAGGTTTTGATTCCAGGGGTAATACTGTATATGTTTCTGCCATAGGATTAGAATTCCACCTTCAGTCTAGCGAAACAAAAGCACTAATTCAACACAGGCTCAAGGAACACAGCTGACATTGTAACAAAGTTTTGTCTAATTTTTGTGGAGTGCAAAAGTACAGTTTGACAAGTATTTGTTGGATGTAGAGGCAGATTTCCTTCAGAACACAAGAGATTCTTCATCCTTTATCTTTGGGCTCAGAAAATTCAGAAAAAGTACAATTGAAACTTTAAGTGAGATACAGAATGTGCTTCTCTTTTCACCTTAAATAGGTATGATCAAATGTAATAAAATATCATTTATTTTTACTGTCCTGAAAACTCGAAAATTCCACATAAAAGTAAAGAATTGGAATTTTCCATCTAAAAGTGGAAAAGATCAATTATTTCATTTAACTGGAAGCTGACTGAAAATTTAATCAATCTAAGCAATTGCCAAGTGAAGTGAACTTTGCAATGTCAAAGTCATGGGTTTGATTCCCAGGGAATGCATGAATTATTAACAAGAAATAAAATTAAGAAATAAATACTGTTATTCAGCAAAGACGTGAAATTGATCAAAAATGGCAGTAAAACATTTATAATATTACAAAATATTTCTGTTTCAAATAAATTATGTTCCTTTGAACTATATTAATCACAGAATCCTGGAAAAAATGCATCAGTGTCCACAAAACATTAAGTTAAGGTGATGATTTTTGAAGAATCACGAAGACAGGAGTAAAGAAGCTGAAAATCCAGCTTTGCCATCACAAAAATAAATTACATTTTAAAATATATAAGTACAAAACAGTTATTTTAAATTAAAATAATATTACACAATACTTTCACAATACAACTTTTTACAGTATTTTTGATCAAATAAATACAGCCTATGCGAGTATAAAACTCTTTTTAAAAAAAAAAAAAAAAAAAAAAAAAAAAAAAAAAACTTACCAACCCCGAACTTTTAAAAAGGAAATTTAACTCAAAATGCAACGCAAAATGCCTTTGATAAAAAGTGCCTGCTGATGGCAAAATGTACATGTAAATACATTCTTCGCTCAATGTGTTCCCACTGCATAGAAACCCCATGAACTGAAATGTACCTCATCAAAAATAGTCAAGCATCAAAATAAAAAAATCTGCTGCAAAAATATCAAGTCCATTGGAATAGCTTATTTCATCACAGTTTATTTGTGACATCGCCCTGAATTTTTTAAAAGCGAAGTGCTTTAAAGCCACTAGTAAATAACGCAGAAGCAGTTAGAAATAACAGAAGAAACAAAACTCCATTTTGCTCATAAGAACTTCAAAGAGAACAGAACACTCGTTTGAGTTCCAATGAAACTGTCATTTCACTTCAAAAGAACTAATAAATAGGAACAAAAACTACACCAGTAAGCAGTAGGTTCATTTTATAGATGGAGTAAATGCAGGGACTGGCTAACTCTTCCAGGAATTCACACGAGTTTCAGAGCTCAGTGTAATCTCTATTATGAGCACATGAAGTGCTGTGCAATATTAAATGGAAGGATTCTGACAGTGTTAACGCCCATGGGGACTCTGAGCAGAGCCTGCTGGTCATTTTATGCTCTTCTGAATTTCCAACTAGTTCTGGAGGTGTGAAGGTGTATAATAAAGTGAGAGTGTACTTCATTATATGAGTCTGGATGCTTGCCTAGTATTACTGACACTCTGAATGTTCTGTGTGGGAATTATAACAACACAGTCATTGAGAATATGATCGCCTTACTTAAACTAAAAAGCACCATGTTACAGTCAAGTTATCTTAATATGGTAATTGAATTTTATATACCATTGTACTAAAATGATCAGTATATTCATGGTACTTCAATATGCTTCACAGAATACTATGATACTACTATGGTACATGTCCAAAAAACATTGATTTTTGACTTTCAAAGTAGTTTAGTGTGGCCACGTCATATGCAATACGTGACCATCATCTGCCAGTGCAGTCAAACAGCAACACACAGATGTCAAAGACTGAAACGCTCAAATCATCAACCTTTCACACGCTTCATTTAGTTCCTCAAAGAATGACACATAATGACCCCCAGCAGAGCCGTCATCCTTTCCCTGAGAACACGTCTGATAAGCTCACACTGGTTTCATCTCATGTCATGAGACTGTGTGGGAGTCTGTGAGCCCACAGTATAGTGGAACTTTCCACACCCTCTATGTCTGTGTGCTTCTTTCAATGATTATTAAAAACATCATCGCCTTTTAATCATAAATAAAAACTATTATTACTACTACAGTTAGTGCTGTATTATTATAGATGATGAACAGGAACATTATTATATACATCAATATTATATACATATATGTATACAGAGTATATACATATATGAGTATATATACACATATGTGTATGTGTGTGTGTGTGTGTGTGTGTGTATATATATATATATATATATATATATACACAGTGCCCTCCGCTAATATTGGCACCCTTGGTAAATATGAGCAAAGGTGGCTGTGAAAATAAATCTGCATTATTTATCCTTTTGATCTTTCATTCAAAAAATTCACAAAATTTTAACCTATCATTGAAGTAAAACAATTGAAAGTGGGGAGAAAATCTCATGATAAAATAAATGTTTTTCTCCAATTCATGTTGGCCACAATTATTGGCACCCAATTATTGGAATGTCCTTTTCCCAAGATAGCAGCCCTGAGTTTTCTTCTGTAATGCCTGAAGAGTTTGGAGAACACCTGATAAGAGATCAGAGACCATTCCTTCATGTAGAATCTCTCCAGATCCTTCAGAATCACAGCTCCATGTTGGTGCTTCTCCTCTTTAGTTCACCTCACTCATTTTCTATAGGGTTCAGGTCAGAGGACTAGGACAGCCATGGCAAAAGCTGCATTTTGTGCTCTCTGACCCATTTTTGTGTTGATTTTGATGTTTGTTTTGGATTATTGTCCTGATGGAAGATCCAACCACAGCCCATTATAAGATTTCTAACAGAGGCAGTCAGCTTTAGATTTTTTATCTTTTGGTATTTGAGAGAATCCATGATGCCATGCATCTGAACAAGATGTCCAGGACCTCCGGCAGAAAAACAGGCCAACAACATTAAAGATCCAGCAGTATATTTAACTGTGGGCATGGGGTACTTTTTATCCCTGTTTGTACTAAACCCATCTGGTGGGTTTGCTGCCAAAAAGCTCTTTTTTAGTTTCATCTGACCATAGAAGCCAGTGCCATTTGAAGTTCCAGTCGTGTCTGACAACTGAATATGCTGGATTTTGTTTTTAGATGAATGAGGAGAATTTTTCTTGAAACCCTCCTGAACAATATATGGTGATGTAGGGGCTGTTTGATATATGTATATTTTTTAGGCTTTCTGACCCCAAGACTCAACAAATCTCTGCAATTCTCCAGCTGTGTTCCTTGGAGAGTCTTTGGCCACTCAAACTCTTCTCCTCACCATGCATTAGGACGATATAGACACACGTCCTCTTCCAGGCAGATTTGTAACATCTTTAGTTGATTGGAACCTCTTAATAATTGCCCTGATGTTGGAAATGTGGATTTTCAATGCTTTAGCTTTTGTCTTACAGCAACTTTCTATTTTGTGAAGCTCAACAATTTTGTTCTGCACATGAGAACTTTATTGTTTGGTTTTACTCCTTGTAATGGATGATTAAGGGAATTTGGCCTTAGTTTTCTTTATATTTATAATCCCTTGGAACAGGAAGTCATAGCTGGACAATTTCATGCTCCTAGACTCCGTGGTATGCTAAAAAAAAATGTAAATATGAATGGGAATATAATTCAGAGATATTTGACTCATAAGAATTTCCAGGGGTGCCAATAATTGTGGCAACATGCATTGGAGAAAAAACATTTATTTTATCATGAGATTTTCTCCCCACTTTCAATTGTTTTACTTCAATGATAGGTTAGAATTTTGTGAATTTTTTGATCAAAAGGATAAATAATGCAGATTTATTTTCACAGCCACCTTTGCTCAGATTTACCAAGGGTGCCAATATTAGTGGAGGGCACTGTATATATATATATATATATATATATATATATATATATATATATACACACACACACACATACATACATATACATTACAGTTATTGCTGTTAAATATGTATATTAGATATTTACTGTGTTTACAAAATATATAACATATAATATAATAATTAGCATTCTAATACATGTACGACTAGTAATTAAACAACAATAATCATAATCATCAAAACTTATCACAACTACAAAAGTTCTATTATTTTATGTACATTGTGTTTGTTAAACATATATTAGCCTATATAAATCATCATGTATTACAAGTACTATAACAATAATAGTAACAATACTATAAACAACAATTATTATTATAATTATTACTACCACCTCTACAATAGTTAGTTGCAAATAACTGTATATATTCCATGTGTTTATGTAATAAAGTAGCACATATGTGACCCTGGAGCACAAAAGCAGTCTTAAGTCGCTGGGATATATTTATAGCAATAGCCAAAAATACACTGTATAGGTCAAAATTATTGATTTTTCTTTTATGCCAAAATCATTAGTATATTAAGTAAAGATCATGTTCCATGAAGATATTTTGTAAATTTCTAAATATATCAAAACTTAATTTTTGATTTGTAATATGCATTGCTAAGAACTTCATTTGGACAACTTTAAAGGCGATTTTCTAAATATTTAGATTTTTTTGCACCCTCAGATTCCAGATTTTCAAATAGTTGTATCTTAGCCAAATAGCCTATCCTAACAAACCATACATCAATGGAAAGCTTATTTATTCAGCTTTCATATGATATATAAATCTCAATTTTGAAAAATTGACCCTTATGACTGTTTTTGTGGTCCAGGGTCACAAATGTTTTCTACAAGTACTAAAATGACTCCAAAATAACATATTATCATCAAAATGTATTATTCACCTGAAAGAGGCTGCTGTTTTGTGTGTGTGTGTGTGTGTAAAACTGCTTTAATCAAAATGTTACAGCACATGTTGGGGGTGGGTAGAGATGATGATTATCGGATGTTGCATTAAGCCAAATACTCTACTCATTATCTTATTGTGTGTGTGTGTGTGTGTGTGCGTTGAAGAGTCAGGATTAAAGGAAGGTAATCTGAACCTCAGTCTCACAGCATCCCTGCTAAACTGAGCCTCTATCCATCCGTCAGTCCAGGACAGAGGATCACCCTCCACTAATGCTGTTGCTAGGCAGGAAACACTGCTGTCTGCTCAATACAGAGACATTGTGCTGCATTTACACGACCAACCAAATGAGACACAGAAAAAAAAATCTTAAACTCAAAAGTCAGGTGACAACCCGACCACCTGTCTTTCTGCACTAGGCCAAGTTTACTCAGTGGTACTAAAGACAAATCCTCTACAGCAGGATCAGGCCAAAGATCCTGAAGCTCAAAGAGGAATCACAAAAACCTATTGTGACAGAGTAACATTGCCCCCATGTGACTGACACACAGCCAATGACAGCCTTCAATGTAAATACTTCATATTTTACCATTTGGGTCAGTAAACGATCACAGAATTTTCATTTTTGGGTTAACTCTACTTAAATGTTCCCTAAGTTTGTGAAGAGTAAACAAAGTTCTTCTAGAGCATAAATAACATTTACAATGACTTTTAATCGGCAAATTATGCTTATCTCAAGTTTCTATCCACACAAATAAAGACATGATCTTGACGTTATAAGTTTTGTGTGTTCACAGAATGACCCTAGCTGTTTTGATGAACTAAAAAAATCTGGTATACAGTGTTTGAGCAGTCCTGAGGGAGTTCTGCTGTATGAGAGCTGCGTGTTGTTATTCTGTGAGATGATGTAAAGGAAACGTCTGCTGCGTGACCTCTAGTCCTGTAGATGATGTGTGCAAAGCAACTGTCTGATTTCAGCTTTCTTGCACTGCCACCTGCTGTGCTTTCAAAAAGCAGAAAATGCCTTCATGCATTAAACAAGAAAACCCTCAAGAAATTCCAATTAAATGTTACTGGCAACTTAAGCTACAAGATCCAATATAATAAATATAATACAATAATACTTTATATTACATTATACAATATTATATTATTATAATAACATTATAATATAAATATCCATTGTAGTAATAATAATAATAATAATAATAATGTCTATTCATGTAATTTAAATTTATTTTGAAAAAAAATCTTTTATATGTAGATTTTAGATATTTTATATAAATAAAAATAACAACAATAAGAGTACATTAAAGGGATTGTTCTCCCAAAAATGAAAATTACCCCATGATTTACACTAGGAGTTTACGTCATCCACCGCACATACAACAGTTAGCAGAAGCTAGAGACTGTTGTTTATAAAGTTTTAATTATGAATATTTTTCTTACAAAAATGCATCGATTTGCTTCAGGAAGCCTTTATTTACCTACCTTGTTTATGATGGATGGATGAGCTTTATTGGACTTCTTTTAGAGTAATAAAAAATAACAGCCATTCACTGCCATTATAAAGCTTGGAAGTGCCAGGAGAATTTTTAATATAACTCTAATTGTATTCGTCTGAAAGAAGAAAGTCATATACACCTAGGATACCTTGAGGGCGAGTAAATCATGAGGTAATTTTCATTTTTGGGTGAACTGTCCCTTTAATTGCATAATTATTGTGTTTGTTTTCCATTCATTTTTTAGTTATATATTATTTATAATTTACGGAATGTTTTATATATTATAATAATATATGTATCAGAGGGTGATTATTGTAAGTACTACTACAACTACTCCAAATAAATTATCATCATCAAAATCTATTGTAAAGACATCAAAACATGACATAAACTAAAACAAAACCAATGCTGCATCCTCCAACATCAGCACACAATGCAAAACACGAAGGTTTGCTGAACATACCTCGTACCGGAAGGTTGCATCCAGCAGAAGTTCAGGAAGCACCTTTTCCCCCAGCTCTCGACTTCCAGCATCAGAGACGTAATGGAGAACCAGCACCTCCTCCTCCAGGAACCGTCCATGTTTGGCCAAAGAGCGCATGGCCACCTGAAACTTCTGCTGCAAGTTCAAGCTCTTGTCAACTTTGGTGAACATCATGAGAGCATGAAAGTGCGATGGCTTTCCCTCCAGCTCATCTCCAGCTGCCCTTCTGCTTTCTGGATGTCCAGACCGGATGTCTGTGGTGAGATCTGCATCATCACGATTGGTGTTGTGGCTCGCCTGTGTTTCCTTGATCCGTTTTGTGGTGCTGGAGAAGTTCTGCTGTTCAGAGCCAAAGTAGTAGAAGGCCACCACGGCCAGAGCTGCAGCAAAGAGCAGCATGATCTGATAGGACCTGAAAGTGCTGATCCTTGCCATGGTGACCGACAGCACCCGCAGGACACCCATGGATCCTCTTCTACATGCACAAAATAGGGCAGGACGCCCTTTCTTCTGTCTTGTTGACACTTCTTAATCTCCAATCACACCCTGAGGGCAAAAAAAAACAGGAATCACTGACATTCTACAAAGATCAATCTAACGGCATTACATTTGTTTTGAGAGGACAATAAGGACTGTTTATTACACAAATCTTTCGTATGACTTATAATATATAGCGATATGTTACATAGAGCAATTTCATGGTGTGTTTTCGTCAGTCCGAAAGAACAACATTATTTTTAGTGAACCGTCCCTTTAAAAATCATTCAGGTCAAATGATAACTTCAAAAATAAAGCTTCAAAGGTGTCAGCTCTAATGCATGTCAGCGGCAGAGGCTCTTTAAGTATGCATATCCATACATGCATATTTATCTTGCTGCAGGACGGCATGTTACTGCACAGGATGTACTTACCGCCGTCACATGACGCACTCAGCAACGCGCGAGAACAACATCAGACACCTTCACTTCTGCGGACAGCAAACTATAGCAGCGAATCACTAAAGAATAAAGGGGAAAATATGAATTTACCAAGACAGAGGACATGTGTGGGCAAGAGACATCTAAACACTTGCGGCTTGCGCGTCCTACATCACCGGAAGTTCAATAGTTCATAATAAAAGACTCGCAATCACGTGGTACGTCAAACATTTTTATTTCTCTGTTTCAAAGTGCGCCATAGATAAAATAAGAAAGGAAACTTTTTTCAAACAGAGAATAGACAAGTTTTTTTTTATGTTGATTTGTTCATCAGATTTATTTTATTTCCATTTCATTATGGATGACATTTTGATGAAAAAGTGAAATACATAAACAATTATTTTTCAAATAATTTAACAAAATCATTTTTACCGTCATTTTTTAAAACAAAAATATTACACACACACACACACACACAGAGAGAGAGAGAGAGAGAGAGCGAGCGAGAGACAGAGAGATTAGTTAGTCCGAGACCACTTTGGAAAATCAAGGATTTATAATTAATTTAAATATTCTCAATTTATTTTTAGATACATAACATATCCCTATATATGAAAGATTCTTAATACATATTTCTATGCGACTAATCAGTTACTTATTAGTTAAATGTGTGACAGATCAAGCAAAATCTTTGTCTGGCCTGTTCTTTCACTGTCACTATCAGTTTTTTTACTTCTAGGCAAGGATTTGTCAAGTGCACATCAAGCTTGTCTCAAACTTTCCTAGTCTAGT
Source organism: Tor tambroides (assembly GCA_021397915.2). NCBI lineage: Eukaryota > Metazoa > Chordata > Actinopteri > Cypriniformes > Cyprinidae > Tor > Tor tambroides. The sequence goes on from JAFVLL020034482.1 coordinate 18,968, forward strand.
TACTACACGAGTGGAAGCAGTCGATGTCAAGTCATTCACATACATGAACATGAATATAATTAGTCAGATTCATGAAAATTTTCTTGAAATACGTTTATTTGCACATAGTCACATAACACTCAAAATATTGAAGACAGACTGGATACAAAGCTACTTTTAAACTCGGGTGCACAATGAAATTGAATAGAAATGAAGACGAGGCTTTGCAACTGATGGCAGTTTATAGATGGTTTCTGATGAGTGCAGTCATAGGCCAAAAAATCCCTTACATCTACTCAAAAAAAAACAAACAAAAAAAAAACTTTAACTTTTCTTTTTTTTTTTCTCCTTTTTTTAATCTCATGCATGGAAGTAAAGAGGTAAAGAAAGTATTTGGCCCGCTATATATAATTTTATAATAGTAATAATAAAGAAAATTATATCTTTATGAAATCATAATTCAACACATGAATGAGTAAAATGCAACAGCAATACAGAGAGAGAAATGTAACCACTCAAAGCATATTAAAAACAAATTAAAATGCTTTGACCTTCCATTAAATAGAATTTTTTTATATCCTCCATCTTTTAGACTTCACATAATAGCAAACAGATTTATACTTTATTTTTCTTTGAATTTAAATGGTCGTTTTTCTCTCTTTTTATTGGTGTAGTAGAGTTTCTAACTGTAAAGACTCCAGACCAAACCATTGAAACATTCACAATCGGTATGAAATTGCCTATGCAAGTAAACCTTCAGTGCTATGTAACATTGACGGCTTTGTAGTCGACACACAAAGACGGTTCCGAGCGATGATTTTCAAGTACAACAACTGAAACTTACTAAACATTGTTTCGTTAAACTCCTTTTTTTCTCATTTTCCTTTGTCATACAAAAGACTCCAGAATTTCTGCATCTCAATAGTTTGTTTGCAAGTCATTAAAATGATTAAAAAGTAAATTAGAAAGCTACTGATTACACTAGACACTTGTGAATGGGCTTTTTAGCGGGTCCAGCCCAAGTAGATCTGTAACCTGTACAGACGAAAACACATGTCGTGAACAGAACCATGCATTAAATGGCTTTAAGAGAGCCATAACATAAGGCTGCTTGCCATGACTAAGCTCTAACGTAGCTGATCTCAGTTTCAGGCAGTAAATGAGCACGTAGGGTTAAAAAAACATGCAGGAGACTAAAGCGTCCCTCAGGACTGAAGGCAAAGAGAGAAAGAACAAAGTACGGAGGAATACAAAGTGCAAGAACCACCTGCATACATCAGTCTGACACCAAGTGTATATCTGTTCATTTGTTTACTGCATATAAGGAGTTACAACGTTTACAAAAAATAAAAAGAAATGCGTAAATGTGGAATACTACAATAGGAAGTACTCAGAACACCATTTTAAACTTAAAAACAGTAGAAAAACAAACTGTCGTTCATTATAATTTGCATTGTTAGATGTTGCCCAGTATTTAAGCTGAATTTAAGCTCAGCAAAGACCTCGTTAGACTGTAACATGGAAATGATCATGTGTTGTTTCCTTCAGTTTTTCCTACATAGATCAATCAGATTTTCATCTGATCGGTAATATCTCAGGTGGTTATGCAAGTATGACCACTGACTTTCCTTTTGAGGAAAACACAACGTACATAAAACGGTGAGAAAAATAGTACTCAGGGGTTTCCTGCCAGTAGCCATATATCCATTTAAATAGCACGATTGCACCTCATAAGTAAATGTACATTTTCACAGCTTTAAAGTAATGCAGAAACACGACAGGGGCTTGGATTAACCGACAAGAGCCGAGGAGGGATAGAAAGAGAAAATCTGGATCTGTGCCCAATGAGAGAGTTCACCCTAAAAAGAAAACTGACACCACTCATGTTGCTCCAAACATGAAATGTGTTTTGAAAAATGTGTCTGTTTTTCAATACAAGTCAATTGGGCTCTTCGAAATATCATCTTTAGTGCTCTGCAGAAAAAAGAAAGACGGGTTTGGAACGACATGAGGGTGAGTAAATGTTTTTTGGGTGAACTATCCCTTTAAATGTGTGATTATTTGTTTGGATTCGACCTGCTAAAGTGATCCAGAAAGCTGGGAAACCAACAGGCGAAGGGAGCAGCTCGAACGTAACACTGCCATTACAGCCCCAAGCAAGGCACTTAACCTGACTCGAAAGGGCGCTCTGTTAGTTCATTTGAAAATGTCAAATTAAAAGATAACTACCTTTATTTTCTTTCTCTATAGTTCGCTCAGCCCTGTAACGCCACATTCGAGACATCCTGCACCATGAAACATTCACTGTACATTGTCTGCTCTAATGAAAAAAAAAGAGACAATGATGGGGAACAGAATGCGTATATATACACACTTATATATATATATGCATATATGCATGTATGTATATAAATGTATCTAGTTATTATAATGCACTGTACTGTAGTGTCACTGGTAAATGATATTTTACCAGTGTCATCCATTTGAAGCATCGAAAAGCCATTTCACCGTCTAAAACATCCATTTCGTCTACAGAATCTTTCAATATGTTTAACTACATAGCACCATCTTTCTTAAAGAAACAGTCCACCCCAAAATGACTCTTATGTTGTTCAAAACCTGTATGACTGACTTTCTTCACACAAAAGAAGATATTTTGCACAATGTTGATAATCAGTCAGTTTCAGTTTCCATTGACTTCCATTGTATTTTTTGCTCGTTCTATGAAAATCAATAGGAACCGAAACGGTTTAGTTATCAACATTTACAATAAATAACGAAAGAACTGTCATTTCTGGGTGGACTATCCCTTTAATGCTTCTCACACAAACTACGAGTTGTATCTGTAAAAAAAAAAAAAAAAGGAAAAAAAAAAAGTAGTCAGGCTAACAGGAAAGGACTTGCCAGCTTTAGCATAGTAAAATAAAGTACCCAGAGAAACAGCGACTCAACTGAAGGGGAGAAAAAGCTATTTTGTTCTTCCGTAAATGCTCAGCGTCAAAGCACCGACAAAGCAAGTGTTTGCTTTCCTGTGGCATGCAAGGGCACATGGAGAAGAATATCAATTCATACTATGCGAGTGTATTAAGGCTTCATATCTGCACGCTGCCAGGGCATCTGTTCGGACAATCGTTACTCTGCGCTGCTCAATCGCACCGGACAACCAAGAAAACACAGAGAGCCGATAACCTGGATTCCCATGATGTTTTGCACACTGGAACTGGAAAAACATCACTGATCTGTAAGGAGTAAAAATGAAAATATATGTCCTGATTAGTATATATCGGCCAGGCCATTAATTTTTAACCCATCGGTACTGACTGACAGCCTTGTCGAAAATAAACATTGCGTATATGCTTTAAACTCAATATTCTGGGTAAATGTTGTGTAAAATAGGGGAAATCGGCACTCATTTGCTTACTAATCACCATCAGTACTGGCCATCAAAAAACCCCATATCGTAGTCCTAACAATGAATATTTCTTTCTATCATGAAATCTACGCTGTTATTGTGTAGTGCGTTACGTGCATATTGAGAACATAAACCATGTCGTTACCGATGTCTCTGAAAAGTCTGTATAAGGAGTATGAGATTCATATAGTGCTACTGTGAGGCCAAAATGTGAGTTCGTAATAAAAAGGAAATAAAAATATTCACGTCCAGTGCATAATAAGGTATTCAGGCTATCATTTTAGCTCGCTGTGCATATAAGGAAGAAAAGAGAACGAAACCTTATCATCCATCTATTATAAACCAACTGAACTGGACAGGAGCGCAATTCGAAAATCAGCACCATCAGATTCGTACTGCTACGCCTCAGGCTGCCTTTCGCGGGGTTAGTGTTGGTTTTGAGAGGAAAGGCCAGGTAGCAGACCAGAAAGTTTCATACCCTGTTTTTCTAGTGTTCTCAGAGGTTCCGTGCATATTAGAAGGCATTTGTAGTTTTAAACAGGAAGACATGAACATCCCCACAAAAGCTCCTGAAGAGTGCAGAACTTTTTTTTTTGTCTTCAATGGTTTGTTTTCCGCAGAAAAAAAATGTATATATATTAATAATAAGAAGAAGATCTGACTCTCCAGGAAAAGAGCAGCACGATGTGGAGAGAAAAAAAAACTGGGACAAAACTACAGCTATAACGTACAACCACTCCGGACGACGATGGGCAAGAGATGCCTCACATGGGGAAAAGAAAAATAAACAAGAGGACACAAAAAGATGTCCTTCCAGGTTGTTTTAGTGCTCTGAAGGTCATTTGTACATGAGGTTTGAGTGCTATGGTTCTCCATGGCATAAATCAGCCAGTGCGTCCTACAAAAAGGGTCTTGTTTCTGCCTGTTATCCGGCCCCAAATTCCACCAGTGGGCTGGGATCTGTGTCGGCTCAGTTTTGGGCATGGTGTCGGATGGTGTGAAAGATCCAGTCCATCTTTGTGGTCCATCCGCCATGGTGAGCGTCATTCATTTGCTTCATGAAATAGTCTAGGGCCTCCTGCTCGGTTTTGTCCAGCGCCAGGGTCTTTCGGATGTAAGCGATGTCATCAAAGGACTGCAGCTCTGGCATGCCTGAGCCCAGCATCATGGAGAAGAGATTTATGAAAAGGTTGGCATGCTGTCTGATAGCCAAGTACGCCTTGTAGCACATCTCCTGGAACCTGTAGGGGGAGACAGCGAGACGTTCAGGTTCCCTGCTGCATCTATAGAAAGCCTCAAACTCTCAAAGGAGTTTTTTTGAATAGGTTTTTGGTTAAATGCATGAAATAAGGTCTGTGGTTAACACAAGCTCAATACTCAATAGCTCAAAATACTTTCACATTTTATTCGACAAATTAAAATACATCAGCAATCCTGAATTTGTGATTTCTTAAAAGATTTCTTGGAAAAGCCAGTCGCTAAAAAGTGGCTAAAATGGAAATGCTCTTGTAAACGATTCTAACTTGAGCTTTGCAACTTAAAGATTTGAAATAAAAATTGAAAGCTTAGCTTTTCATTTTTGGTGATTGTAATAAGGCATCAAAATTCAGAAAAGTGTTCATTTGTAAAGATTATCTTGATTAACCAAACATTTAAGAATCATAAACTTTTGTTGGTCACAGAGCTATTTTTCTGCAATAATCAAGAAGTTAATTTAAAAAAAAATCCTATTGGGTTTTTGTAGGGGGAGCGATGCTAACTTCTGTGTCGGCCTACAAAATTGTCACTCCTGCAGTGCTCTATAGATAAAGCTACTAAATTTAAGATTGCAAAATTCTAAAAACGTTAAAATATAACTTAATTATATGCTTTAAAAAACAGAATTTGGATTTTTGAAGCTGTACTCAAATCCTGTCCGTCCACCAGAGACCAGTTCATCATTGGTTTAGTTTTTTGCAAGTGGAAACATGGACATCTACTCCTCTGACACACAGTGATAGAGAACAAATCCTGCTTTTTTTGAAGCCTCCTTTGAGTCCCGACTGAAGCTGAGATTTGTTAGAAAGCGGAAGTCTGGAGAAGAGGCAGGAAACTTGGCAGCTGGCTGGCTGGCTGTCAGAGTATTGTTGGAGGAGGAAAGGCTGCTGGGATGGAGGCCCGAGAGACCCATTTTGGAAGCCTCTATTGTTCAACTCAATCTCTAATTGTCTCGTATAGTTAGCTGCCTGCCAATTACTATGTTAATGTTGAAACACAAAGGATTTGTTTCTGTTAAGCTCACACTGGAAAATAATTGGCAATGCTTCCAACATGCACATACGCACCTCTCAAACTCTCTGGTTTTAGTGCACTCTTGGGTTCCTCCTTTGCTGATCACAATTAAGAAGTCTTGAGTTAAGACGAACGGAACTCGCTCTCGCTTGTAGCCAAACTTCTTCTTCTTGTGGTCCAAAAAGTGACCAAAATCTATATGAAATAGCTGCAGGGACATATCAAAAGGTCAATATGAGAATATTGATAATGACTGAATGTTTCAATGGCATTAAGGCATCTAAAAATCAGGTCCATACCTGCCCATCATCCTTCACCATGATATTACTGTTGTGTCTGTCACCGATGCCCAGAATGAAAGTGGCCACACAATAGCCAGCGCAGGATCGCGTAAACAAGTCGATGGCCATGTCATACCTATTAACACAAATGATTTTATTGTGCATTTGAATTGCGCATTGTACATTTATTTTGAATTTAAATGATGAAAGTAATTATTTTTTAAAAATTATAATAATAATCGCCACTCACATCTCGCCCTTGTTCTTGTCCTTTAGCCACTGATGCAGTGTTGTACTGTTAAACTGCAGTGCCCCTTTCAGACCTCCTTTACACTGAATCTGCATGATGGTGTGGGAACTTCTCACTACCTCGATGAGACCCACGCAGTCTCCAATAGACAAGCAGCCATAGGGGAGCATTCTGGGATACCAAAAATTTGAGAGTTAATACAAAATTCTACTTCTTGGCTGCAGGAAACTAAGAACAACTTAACATTAATATCTGGTTAACTACTATTTATTTGGCTGAACAATGCATGTATGCATTTACCACTATGCCCACATACCTCAGGTCCAGCCCCTGATTTTGCCAAATGTTCTCCATTATTCTGATGATCTGAAGTGTCAACATGTCTTGCCGCAGGTCTAAGGAAAGGAAAAGGTTTTGTTTTTTACCATATAAAATAGAGACAATTCATACCAAAAGTGAAGAAGAAAAAAAAAAAAAAAAAGAGAGAGAAGAAAAATCTTACCATCCCCGTTTTTGAAGATGATCTCATTGTTTTGGAAGAGAAGTTCGGACATGATGTCAGGATTTTCCCAGTTCAGCCAGAGCGGTCTCTTGGCAGAGGACATGATTCTGCAGTCTTCAAGTCTACCATGCAAACAGAAAAACAATGTTAGAAATTAAACAGACTACCATTTGAAAGAGAGGGGTAAGTATGATGGGGTTTTTTTGGAGAGAAGTCTCTTGTGCTCACCAAGGGTGCATTATCTGATCAAAAAGTAAAAAATAAATAAATAAACAAATAAATATTGCGAAATACAATTACAATTTCAATAATGTCATTTATTCCTGTGATGCAAAGCTGAATTTTCAGCATCATTACTCCAGTCTTCAGTGTGGCGTGATCCTTCAGAAATCATCCTAATATGCTGATTTGCTGCTCATGAAACATTTCTTATTATCCATGTTGAAAACAGTGGTTCTGCTTAATATTTTTCTTGGAAACAATGATTTTTTTCTTTGATGAACAGGAAGTTCAAAAGAACAGCACTTATTTGAAAAGGAAGATTTTGTAACATCACAAATGTCTTTACTGCCATGGTTAATCAATGCTGTAATAAAACCGACATGTGCTATCCCTGCCAAGTGAAAATACATTCTCTCAGCTGTAAATGCTGCGCAAGTTGGTACTCACCGTAGGTTACCCAGCTGGTGGGCAGGGTTGAGTGGAGAGGTGAAATTTTGGAGTGCATCCATGTAGTCCGGTCGCCTCATCTGCTCCACCAGGAACTTCATTTGCACCTGAAAAACCGAAACAAACACACTTTCAAATAAAAGTCAGTCAGTACTTGAAAAGCTGAGATCATTCATTTCCCTGATGTTGACCTTAGAAAAATATTTTTATTTCATTCAATTTTTTATTATTCTTCTATCATCTACTGCCCTATTATTGATTTCCTAATACACCAGGAGCAATAAAATTAAATGAAAAATAAAAATGCACTTATCCATCATTTTATCATATGTTAAAAATGACTTTTCACATTGATCATTTTTTTCCATGTTAATTACTACTAAATTTTAAGTTGTATTTTCAGTGATGTTGTTTAATTATCAGTTACTTATCTCTGTAAATCAGTTTATTTTTAAATTAATCCATTTATCCACATGCTAACAGCTGCTTATTTGATTTTTTCATTAATTAATTTCAATCGATTGATTTTTTCAATTTGTTTATAAATTTCCAAAGTGATTTACTGATTCCTCAAATGATTTTTCAGCTATCAAATAATGAGTATCACATCTGAGCCCCCATAATGAGGAGCTTCTCACACTGATGCACAGAAAAGCCATTGGACTCCTCAAACCTGATCCAAGTTTATCCTCAGCAAACGCAAAACAACGTAATTGATTCAAGCTCAAGTTCATTACGTTAACAACATTGAGTGGGATGTTTAAGGTAATGCCTGAGTGCTTTTTAAGGATCACCTCACAGAGTGGATGTTGTATCCTCTGTAAATGTAATCTAACAGCTAGGGTTTCATTCGCAGTGTACGTAAACACTCTCCTAATATAACCTCACGTGCCCATTCACCTACCTACTTTTAGGTGAGGCGAGAAGGTCAAAGGCTGAGTTTACCTTCTGAGTTTCATCCTTCTTCTCCTGTTTGAGAATGTCTGTGAGGTTGATGAGCTTCTCCATTGCTTCCACCTGTCTGCTCAGGTGCTTCAGGTACATGCCACATGCCCGACAGTACGACTCCAGCAGCAGACCAAACCGCTGACTCACGGTTTTATTGTGCATTTCTGACCTGCAACCCAACAAGATAGGTTACAATTTAACTTCATTTGGAGCTTCAAAAACATCAGGATATTTACGTCACTGTACAGAAAAGAGAACAAAAAGAGCAAACTGCTTACTTCAAATGCCAAAAGAAGAAGTGCCCAATCCTCTGGTTGGTAAGAGCTTTTTTCAGCAGAAATCGCACCAGTGGGTTATCAAGATACTGCTCATACTTCAAAACCTTAAACAAATGAAAAGTGAAACATTGGAAAATCAACAAGTAAACACAATAAGGACATTTATCATCTATAACTGAATACATCAGTCTTACCTGAACCAGCTGAATGAGGTACTGTGAGAGTTTGTCATCAGTCAGATACTTCTCAAGGCACCGAACTGCAAAGTCTCGGATCATTGGATCAGGATAGTTACAGTCAAGCAACTCCATGGCTTGTTCAGGCTTTATTGCGGGCCAGTCTTTAAGAAGACAATACATCTGTGCAACTTCATCCCTGGAATTCCATTTCACTGCCAGGAGAATCTTTGGCAGGATTTCTGGAATATTTACACAATACTGCCTAGAGTAGAAAACACAATCACAGTTTTAAATCACTTCAAAATATACATTAAAAATATAAATAAATTAACTTTTGTGCCAATGGACACCAAAATGAGGAGGCATTGGACTACCTGTGTCTCCATAAGAAGTCTTTTTCCTGCTCAGTGATCTCAGAAAGCGGGTCCCTGTTGCTCAGCTGACGAAGTTGCTCTATGTCTGCCTCCGTCATGGCATGGTCTCGAGCCAGTCTGCTGCTCTGTTATTCAGATGAGAATTTCAATTAATAAACAGAGAACGAATTTCATAAAGAAAACTGCCCTTGGAAAGGAACCTAAATTCATATTTTATTCATGTTTAACAACTACAAATTAATATTTAAAATATTGCAATATTTACAAATGTTTGACTTTTTATTTTTTTCCCCATTTTATTTTATATACACATTTCCATTCAAAAGTTTGAGGTCAGGAAGACTTTAAGAAATGAATACTATTGTTTAGAAACAACACTTCATCATTCCACAAAAACTATTAATTAGGGAAACAGCATTGATAATAATATTAAATGTTTCTTGAGTAGCAAATCAGCATATCTGAATGATTTCTTAAGGATCATTGTGACACTGAAGACTGAACAGTTATTTTACATTGTACTAATATTTCACACTAATATTATTTTGACTGCATTTTGATCAAATAAATGCAAGACAGACCTAATATGACTTCTGTTATCATTAAACAACACTGTCTGGTTCTGTAAAAGTGATGCATCAGTGAAGTTCCAGGGCCAATATTTCCAAAAAAATAAAAAGTGGATGGTCACTGCTGAGCTATATTACAAAATCAAATAAATGAACATGATAATTAATAATTGAAATAATGACTCATGAGGTGACCATAGAGAATGACAGAGATGTTTCTCATGCTCCACAGGCTTGTAAAGGGTATTAATAGCAGCAGGAAGTGTGTCACTATAATTAATTAATTAGGATGTGTGTCTGTAAGCTCACCTGTCCAGACTGGCAGTAATTGTATCCCATCTCCCTGGATATTATCCAGTTAGCGTGATCCTCAATCGTGGCCATGTCAGGGAACTTAACAGGTGAGCTGAAGTGGTCAAACTCCAGCTCTAGACATGGGGTTTCCTAGAGCAAAAATAAATAAATAAATACATAAATGAAAAGTACAGCCTAATGCTGGTAACTAAATAACACTTTACTAAGAACTAAAACAGTTTTAGCATCTATGCCGTCGCACTCCTGAATTCTGTATTAATTCTGTATTCTGTATGTAAGGCCATTAGGCTAAGATTTTTCTCATAAATAAAAAAAATAACCAATTAAAATTATAAACAACACTGAATAAACAGATTTAGACCATACGCTCTTGATTAACCATGTCACAGATTATACAACACAGAGGAATCGCATTAGAGCTTATTAAAGTGGTTTAGTGCTCAAAGAGGTTATGCAAGAGAGGAAACCTTATTAGGGTTGGAGCCCGTGACCCCAATGGGGTTGAGGAGGTCTTCTAGGCCGTGTGGTACTGGCCACAGGTTCAGTGCCATCTTTCCTGAGACCAGAGTGTGTGTGTAGTCAAACAGGTTGACATTTCCCCAGGCCAGTGGACAGTGCTCCTGTAGAAGATCATTTAAATGTTCATTTCTGAAGCAACACTGTAAATAACCATTCTGAACTGCATTCTCACAAGGGTGAGGTAAGAGTAGTCTTAAATACATTGTTATTTTAGTGGAATTTATTTATACTATTAATATTCTGATTTGGCTTTTATTTTTAGACTTTTTTTTTTTTTTTTTTTTTTAGTAGTTATTTTATAGGCTTTTTGTCATTTCTATTTAGCTTTAACTTATTTTTTTAAATATACACTTCTCTTCCATGTCATTCTTCGACGCCCATTCAATGCGTGTGCATTCGTCTACTTGAAAACAAGCTGCAGTGCATCCTGGTTCTACGTCAGCAGCACCACACGCATGTGTCACGATACTCTCTTGAACACGCGTCAAAGACTGACACGGCAGAGAAGAAAATGTTGAATAAAGCTGTAATTTTTGTTTTCTTTGTGCACAAAAAGTATTGACCTTGAACGTGTCAGTTGCGTTGCTGTCTATGGAGGGTGAAAAAGGTCTCAGATTTCATCAAAATTATCTTAATTTGTGTTCCAAAGATGAGGGTGACATGAGGGTGAGTAATTAATTACAGAATTTACATTTTTGAGAGAACTATCCCTTTAAACTTATTTTATTTCAGTTAGTTGCGAAGTCAACATTTGGTAGTTTTTCGTTTAAATGTTTTCATTGAATATTTATATTTTAAGCTTTATTTCAATAAAAAAAAAAACAATTTTTAAATAGTTTTACTCTACAATAACAACACTACAGAAAAGCAAGTCATTACCTCTTTTGCCCCCTTCCTTCCTTTCACAGAGCAGATGGAGAGACAGAGGCGAGCCGCCCGGGGGATGTCGGGAATGTACATGTCATAGGTCAGCCACTCGTTCCACCTGGAAACAGAGAGAGATAATGTCAGCATTCTATCAGTTTTTAAAATGTGTCATTTAGCATTTTCAGCCACCACTGGCACACTGAGGGCAATTACTGGCATATGGGAGAAATTAATATGACTAATTATCATATGGCCAGTGCCTACTAGACTGAAGTACATGTATTTACCCACTGACAGCATGGACCTATTGGTTTCAATGAGTGGTACAATGCCGCTCACACACTCTGCAGTGAATTTAGCATAAATGAGGGGGATATTTTGAAAGGAGATGAGGTGGGGTGTTTATGTGTCACCAAGATTACCAAGAAAAATGACACTTCTTCTCAGAAAGACTGCAGACTCATGCACTCGTTTGACATTTAAAGCCAGCATAGCACATCTGCATACTTCGGTTCACTATGGTTTTTACTACATTACAAAGAAATATGGAAGTTTGTTTCTGCTATACAATAAAAAAAAATAACGATAACTGCAATTTTCTTATTTTGTAGTTTATCTCGCAATTATGAGATAACATCTTGCACTTTTTCCACAGAATTGCGAGTTTATATTTCATAAGTGCACTTCATGAACTTAATATGTGATTCAGTGCATTAGTATAAATACGAAATGGAGTGTACCAAAAAACATTTTTGAACAAAATATGCATTTTGTAATACAGACAGACCCTTTCATCCATGTATTTAGGCTCTTGTTAAAAAAGATATCAAATCAGAATTCTGTTAAAAAAAAAAAAAGCTCAAAATTGCATTTGCAAGATATATTCATAATTGCGAGAAAGAATTGTGTGATAAAAAGCAAAAAAAAATTCCATGGTGGAAACAGACACTTTCTCTCAGTAATGAATCAACTGTAATATCAGATAAGACAAGTGATCACATGGCACCTTGGGTTTGAACACGGCACACGCTGTGTGTTGACATTATCACACAACTGTTCTCCACCATGGTAGATCCCTGTCCGCACATAAATCTGAAACAAAAGGTAAAAACTTATGAGCAAACAGCCTCAAGAAAACGCTAGTGCAGAAAGGTCACGCAATTATCAAAAGAAACACACCAACAGCTTTCTGTTCTTTCACAATGTGAAACTTCTGCTATCTCACCAAACACTTCCCATGCGCTTTGTATAATAAAAGACTTTCAGAATACAAAAAGGCATCAGCTAAGCACCTTGTCAATGTCCCGAATATTCACATTAACGTATGTGGCACAGAGGACCCGTATCCTTAGGGTACTGTTAATGGTCCAGAGGGATTTGGTGGAGGCCTCTCCGTTCATGTAAGGCGTGGCGGTGGAGATCCGGCGGGCGTAGGAGGGCATGGTGAAGTTGTCCATAGGCAGCTGAGAGTAAAGACTGTCCTTGGACATAAGCATGAGGTTTGGCAACCGACCCAGCATAATGCAACTCCGTACATACTGACAGAACGAGAGAAAGAGACAAACAGAAAGAGATTTCGTTCATAAAGCCACATAATCAGCACATCTCATGGACCGTAAAGTCATCCAAAATGTCCAGAGCTATTTTTAGTGATCTAAACCCTAATTCTGGCAGTACTTTTTGTTGGGACGATACAGAACTTCAAATGCAGCCGGATACTGAGACTACTCATTTGCATTCCGTTTACTGGCTGGTTTTGAGATAATGAAAGCCTGAAACAAACACATGACCAGTGCCAAAACCCTGAAAAATCTGAGACGACTAGACATTTCAGATGGCTAATTAATCAGTGCCCAAACCATAAATATGTACAGGATAAAAGCAGCATGAGGACTAAAAAAAATGAACACAGAAACTGCATTCATACACAGAATAACAGATGATTATTCAAGAACATGTACGCAATTGTGTGCATCTGAGGTACTTTAGTGAGGCCAAAATCGCCTAAATACCTTGTACTGACTGATGGGGTACTTTTCCAGCAGATACTCGTCACAGCCGCAGACTTTCAGGATGTATTTGCCCTGATATTCTTGCACGCACATCTTTAGCTGCTCGGCCGACAACAGCATGCTCCTTGTCTTCTTCCTGATGGCTTCGGCGATCACCTGCTCAGGTACGCAGTCGTGATTGATCTTAAGTGTGTACTTTTGCTTGTCGTTGTTGGGTGAGACGATCACCCAGATAACCACAATGATTTGACCTAGCACACAAATAAGAAAATCGGAGCGTTAACAGGAACAGCATTATTGAATTGATTCCTTCAGGCATCAAGCATGTGAGAACAAACAATTAATCCCACATGGCAAATGAGTGCGTTAAAAAGAAAGGCTGAATGTTGAATACATCCCAATGAAGTTGTCAAGAAATTAATGTAATGGAGTTGTTGTGCATACATTCCTCCAGGCTAAGAGGAAACTGAGGGTAAAAGCAAAAACAAGCATCACATGCTTCATGACTACTATTACTACAACACAGGTCCATTCACATAAGAAAGAAAACAGAATTGCTGCAATAAAAAAACTTCCAGGAAAGACTCAACACTTTAAAGATTGCTATCGGCTACAACCCATAAAGAAACATTCCATGTCATTTTCAACCTCAGAATCAATGTGCAGCATTTATGGCATGCTATCGATTACCACAGCCAATAGTGTCGACTGGTCTGTTAGTGTGTATTAACAAAAAGACAATCGAAGCCTAGCAGGCAGTTGGGCAGCACAATTAATGTACATGCAACATACAAAAGTTTTGAAAGTACCTCTTCAATAATGTGCTAGCATAAGACTACCATGGTAAATCATAATTTATATCAAATATAAAATCATTGATTATATTTCAAATATTTTAATTAATCTATATTTTCCTCAAAATTTCCTTTAATATTTTTTAAAATGATATTTAATTGTTTTATTTTAATACATTTTAATTCACTGTAAAATAAAGATAAAAATTAAGACAATTTTAAAGCATGGGAATTAGGGATATATCTGAGGAATGGTGCAAAACAAATTGTTAAGTCGATATATTGATTTTTTGGTCACACTTTAGAATAGGTAACACTTGTTAACTATTAACTACGACTTTTCCCTCAATAAATTCTTAATTTGCTGCTTATTAATAGTTAGTAAGGTAGTTGTTAAGTTTAGGTATTGGGTAGGATTATGGATGTAGAATAAGGTCATGTCGAATAAGGCATTAATATGTGCTTAATTAGCACTAATACATGGCTAATATTCTAGTAATATGCATGCTAATAAGCAACTAATAGATGTAACCGTAAAATAAAGTGTTACCGATTTTTTTTATATAATGGTTCAAAATAAGTGAAGTTTACATTAGGCAGTATTTTAAAATATCTCAGATTTTTGATGCTCACATACAAGTCATGACACAAACACGACACAATACTGGTCTAAAAAAAACAAACTAGGCACTAAAAAAAAAAAATGCATGTATATGTATACATTTCGTATTGTATATAAATATAATAACAGGAATGGGACTAGGCATGCTGTGATAGACGGTGTTGGCTGTGATACCGGTGTTAAGCCGCAACCCCGGTAAGTCACTTGCTCGACCCACTGTCGTTTTGATTTTTATAGTAGGCTAATAAAAATCATTTAGTTCAGTTAGAGAACAGACACTATAATTAAAAACTGACCACGGCAGCTCAATACAGCGTGCTGAACGACAGTCGCATCATATATTAGATTTCATTCACGTGAGGAGAGTGAGTCAAGCTGACTGACAAGAAGAGTGGGGTGAGACAGCCAAGATGATAGAGGAAGATTTAGTTTCAAAACAAAATGCAAAAACGCATGTTTGGCAATATTTTGCATTTTGAAAAGCCTGTTGACTTTTGCCGTTTATCTAAGGTGATTTTGGATTTTTTTTTTAACATTCGTTTCTTATTTAACTGGTTCCACAGTGTTTGCTGATTTTCAGTTTTGTATAGGCCTACTTAGGCTATTTAAACTTTGTGTAAGTTATTTGTTATTTTATACTAGGCATAGCCTATAGGATGGTGTATTTTGATTCGTTTTGTTAATAAAAGTTCTAGGATTTATATATAGGCTAAGTTGAGTTTGAAGTTGTATTTTGTTGATGCTTGAACGGACGGTGAATTGCTGCTAGTTCGAAAGTGAAAGGAAAGTGCGCACATCACTTTTAAGCTGTTTAGAAGCGAAGGAAAATGAGGAAAAGAGGGAAAACTCAAATGAACCAACAACGAACAAGTGCTTTACGCCGAATTGGCACTAATTTGGAAGTGAAAGTAAAATGCGCAACCCGCTTTTACAAGCTATTTAAAAGCGAAAGAATGTGTGAAAAAGAGGTGAACCCCATCCCCCCCCAACCACCCCCAGGGTGATACCAGTACTACCGGTGTTGTTACACGTCGATTAACCGGTGGGGAAATTTCCTCACTGTCACAACCCTAAATGG
Source organism: Tor tambroides (assembly GCA_021397915.2). NCBI lineage: Eukaryota > Metazoa > Chordata > Actinopteri > Cypriniformes > Cyprinidae > Tor > Tor tambroides. The sequence continues at coordinate 34,887 of JAFVLL020034482.1, forward strand.
GACCTAGAATCATAATGCACTGTTCTGCAGTTGAGTTCTGCAATCTCTGCCCAAAGAAATCACGCTGGTAATGCATAAGCAGAAGTGCCTAGAAAAGTTGTCTCACTTCGAAAGAACTAAGAACGTCATAGCTCAAGAAAGACTTTTTTTTTCTTTTTTTTTATCTCTTGAAGAAAATTTGAATTTAGATGGTCAAGCCTCACTCAATATTCTGGAACTGACAACATGCCACAACTTGAAATATCCCAAAACATTCCTATAAAAGTACAAGCCTACCTTTGTCTAATTTGCCATATATATGCTTTGGAAGCTCTGGTGAAGACTCCACGTTAGGAGGATAAACGTATAGTGCTCGACTGTGTGGCCCACTGGCATCTCGTAGCTCTACTGAGTCTTTGCAGACATTAAGAATATTTCTCCTAAAATCCTGCACCTCAGGATCCTTCACTAGATCAAACTCGCATACGGGCATGCCGATGGCAAAACCTGAAACACACACACAAAAAACACCATCTTAAAATAGGGTAAGAAGAGAACACAGAAAAACCTTCTGAAAGAAATATGAAGTTTAGGGTCAGTAAAAATACAGTATAAAAAAAAAAATCAGCAAAACAGTAATATTGTGAATAACATTATAAACAACTAATAACTGTTTTTTATACATTTGAAAAAGTCATTTATTGCAAAGCTGAATATTCAGCGTCATTACTCCAGTCTTCAGTGTCACGTGATCCTTCAGAAATCATTCTAATATGCTGATTTGCTGCTCAAAAAACATTTCTTCTTACCATCAATTTTGCAAACAGCTGTGCTGCTTAATATTTCTGCGGACACCATGATATTTTTTGTATTGTTTAATGAAAGGACAGTTCAAAAGAAAAGCATTAATTTTAAATGTGCAAAATTATAATTGTCTTCGTCAATTTGATCAATTTAATAAAAATTTTGCTAACTCTAAACTTCTGAATGGTAGCACACATTTTTCAGAAATAGGGATTTAGGAAAATCTGTCAAATCTGTCATAACTGATCTGATCTGAAATGCTTTGAAGTTGTTTCAAGTGCTGCATATATGCATAGAGTAAATAAAAGAAAAACCAGCCCGTGTGTGGTCTTACCGATTTCTCTGTTGAGGATTTTTTCCTCTCTGTTCCCTACAGGTTCTATGACCTTTAGGAAGGGCTGGAATAGCCGAAGGTCACAAAGTCTTCTCGTCTCATCGTAGAACTCCTCACGTTCTGCCTCTTGCGTTACACTGACAAAAATATAGGAGGTCTCCTCCTGCAGCAGATGGTGGAGGGGGTACTTCCTAGCCTCCTTAAACAGTTCATGTTTGATTGTGATGAGAGTGGCCTCCCGGAGGCACTCTAGTGTCAGGATCATGCCATTGGGCAGTAGACAGTCCACCAGAATCCTGGGGGGCATCAAATGGATGCCCCATAATTCTCCCGAGGAGGGTCTTGGAGGCATGATGTGAAGTCCTCACAATCTTCAACAGGAAAAAAAAAAAATCTCCAACCTCTGTATCTCCTGAAGGGGAACAGGACAAATAAAGTATGTTTTGTCAACACGTCTGACATTATGCACTGTTTTTAATAAACTCAACAGATAAGACAAAATGTTCAGCACTGCAAACTACACCTCAGATAAACAAGTCAGCATGTCCAACAAACAAATTAGGTCTTGAGAGACAAAGTCAGTAACAAACAGGAACACAGATCGCAAACAAGCATAATAAACTTGGATATAACAATGGTGATGCTACTCATTAACCTGTGTTATATATACTCTACCAGTTTGGGATCTGTAAGATGTTTCCACAAACATATTAAGCAGCACAACTGTTTTCAACATTGAAAATAAATTTGAGCAGTAAATCAGCACATTAGAATGATTTCTGAAGGATCATGTGAAACTGAAGAATGGAGTAATGATGCTGAAAATTCAGCTTTGTATCACAGGAATAAATTACATTTCAAAATATATTTCAACAAAAAAAAAAAAAAAACAGTTTAAAACTGTAATAATATTTTTACAATATTACTGTTTTCACTGTATGTTTTATCAAGTAAAAGCAGCTTTGGTGAGCATAAGAGACTTCTTTCAAAAAATATCTTACCAACCCCAAACTTTTGAATGGTACCTAAAAGACAAACACACACTAGTACTAAACCATGAAGACAACAGATTCATTTAATGCGGTCACATCACTTACATCAGTCTTAATAAAAAAACATGCTTACAGGAAGTTCAGTACAACCCAACATCACTGAGCAATGACAGAAATGTATCACTCTGTGAGAGAGAAGCGATATTTCCACACAACATAGAGCCAAAACCATTTGGCACTTCACTCTGAAGTGGATGACTTGTTTTTCCTTGCAAACGTGCCAACAAAAAGACACCCTTATGCATCTCCTGGGTGTAAGGCTGCTAAAAGCGATTAACTCGTCTGACAAACAGCATCTTTCACCATGTTAATGTGTGATTTGAAATTATTGAATTTAAAAAACTAGGCCATGTGAGATGAACACGTCAGATCTTTTGTCCTAGCTACGCTCCTATGCAGTTCTTCCAGTTTATTCATGTAAAACACCATGCAAATGTTTATTACAGAGCTTTGTGAATCTTGGTACAGCCACGGTTGTAACCACTTCATGTTTTCACACTTTTTATTGCTTATTTTTCATCTCTTCACAGTAAAAAAAAGGAGGGGAAAAAACAGATCAACATCAATATTTTCATAAGATTTGGTGTTTTTGCTTACCTTAGTGTGATGTTAGGGCCATTTGTAAAAGTAAATGTCCATCATAGTTCAGATCTCCATCTGACCTGCTTGCTTTATAACTTCTCTTCAGATCCACTTATTATACTGTGACAACAGCAAGAAGGACAAACATTCAGTGTCTAGTGGAAAGTGGACCAGCTCGCTCAGTTTAGCCAAAACTACTCAACCGATACCCATGCCAACACTACCAACCACAACAAACCTCCACCAGCAGTGTTTACAGTGAGAGAGATGGGAAGATAATAAGATTAAGAGGTTTATCATTCTTGCATATGAATAGACTAAGCCACAATGATAGAGAACCGCTTGCTAAAATTAACTATTTATAGATACATAAGTCAAGTTTATTACAATAACTTAATGTTATATTCAAGTGTATTAGTTTAAACCACTAATCAAAACAAACACACCTGAATCATGACAGAGCAGAAACAAGCACTAATATAATATGACCATTACACACCGGCTTAATACTACACCGCTTGTTTTCATAAACAAACTGAAATTTATAAGAAGAACTTATTAAACCATTAAAGCACATGTTATAAACGTAATATATCTTCTTAAAGCAGAAACACATTTGGAAAGCTCATATACATGACAAAATTAGCCAGCTAGCAATCCCAGACAAAACATACTAATTAAAAGAACACTGCCTTTTATATTTGTCAGTGTTTCAAAACTCCAAAATGAAAAGAAAACTCAGTTGGCGTGTAACTAAACCATTAAAGACGGATTATTTCCTTAAACAATAAGATATTGATTCCTTTAGCCACCTAGCCGCTAGGGCTAACCCGATAACTTTGAGATAAAATATGCTGTAATATCTCGCCAATGACGCTTCATTAGATTATACTCTGAAACGACACATACAATTTTAAAAAATTTTGTTTACGACGTTTATGTGTATAGCTAATATGGGTATGTACCGAAGAGTTGTTGTGAGGTAATTCGCTGTTGGTGTTCAGTCGCTCGGTCAGGGCTGTAAATCCAGCGCGGGGCTTTGCTGGGCCTCTAGCCGCCCCGCTCTGACACACACCGCCTCTCCATCATCACAGCGGCGGCGGCGGCGGATCGCGAGCAGTGTTTTCACACAAATCATTCATCACTGAGGGAGAAAGATGAAATACGTGCTGTCCAGTTTCCGATGGATTGGATACAAATCGTCAGGAACGCTGTCACGACGGAATAAGCGACGCTCCTGTGAATAAATAAGCACCAAAGTGGCCGGATAGGTAAGAGGGAGGGTGACTGGCTGCTAAAGAGGGAGAGGGACAGAGAGAGCGAGGATGACAAACACAGTGAACTCCTTTTTTTTTTTCCAAATCGATCATCCCACTGTGGTATAGGATAGCCATATGTTCAACAAACACGTGCTAAACAAGCGAAATAAAGTGTGAATCTTGTCAGGAACCCCTAGAAATCGTAAATACGATCTATTATGCCATCTTCAGACTGCATACATATGCTTATGAAGCTGCATATATACACGAAAATGTGCCTTTAAACAGACTGCTTGATGCTACCGGCACACAAGAATTGCAATTGCATAAATAATAATGAATGTTGAATGTATTAAAGAATGGGAATGAATATTTTAAAAATGTTTAAAATATTAAATTATTAATAAATTAGACTGCATAAGCAAATTTCTTCATCGTTGTCTTTACAGACATACAGTTTGTTTGTTTGTTTGTTTGTATTTAATCCGTACTAATTTAGACCTGGATAGTTGCATATTTAATAATACATTTATAATTACAATGGATAATATTTTTTAATTATTATTATGAATGAACTTTTACTCAGTTAAAAGTCATGGTCAAAGACCTTGCTAAAACATACTTGAATAAATTTGTCACATACTTGAATAAATTTTCCCAATTAATTGTACATTATGTCATCTCAATTTATTGTTGATTATTTCAATAAATATTTACTTTGTAGTTTGAACGTCTAAACTGATTTTAAAGAGCAAAATGTAGCCTTGGAAATTAAGCTGAGTAAAATATAAGTATTCATATTCAGTACTACTCGCGGAAAGTTATTAGTAATGAAGTACACTACCTCAAGTAGACTACTTCACACACCGTTTGTCAAGTCACAAGCTCGCGCATCCTCTTTGCGCGTGCTGCTGCTGAATCGTCAATCAGATTCTCACTTCGATAGGAGATGGACTGTACCAACTACGCTGAGGGAGACGTAAATGCAAATTGCACTATATTTTCGACCACTGGAATTATGATTACGAATACGGTTTTCCAATGCATGTATTATCATAATTCAAATCTCCCTCTGTCTCAATTATACAACATTTCCCACGTATTTCTAGTGTTTTTGAAACCATATGCGATTGAAAACACCCCCCTGCTGGACGTTTGAAGCATGCGGCGCACGTCTAGCTGGAAGAAGTTGAGCAGCAGAGAGAGCTTGGAAGGATGCGGGGAAGATGGCGATGAATGTAAAGAATAGGGATGCTTTTTATCCAAGTGTTGACTATTGCGATATCTACACCTCTCAGCCTGGAAACTATGGAGACTGCAGCCATTATTTCCCTCGGATCGCAGGTAAGATAAGACAATGTTTTCGAAATGATTTTCAGTGCATTGCGTTATAACTGATGCTCTGCATCAAATTTGCTTTGCACTGCAATGGTTTGAAATAGGAGTTTATTAGGGACCGATCTTTATTTTTAAATAATGGAAAGATTTATGAGAAGGGCCTTGATGTCAGACTAACCACTGACAGATTGAGAATGAAAATCCCTATCTGCATTGCCAAAGGACCATGGACCACATCAAATGTTAATGGAACACTATGTACATGAATAACATATTTCAAATCTCACTGAAATTCTTCAGGCACACCTTTTATGCCACTCTGTTTCTATTATATGATGATATGTTGCTTAAGCACTGCATGGATGTTATGTGTTTGCATTAGATCAAGTAAAAAAAAAAAATGCATACAAGCTTTTTCAGTATATGCTTTTTCACAGAAAGTGGACTAATAATACGTTTTGTTTTTTTTTATTAAATGGAAAATAATGCAGAATAGAGTATGAGGCAAGTTGAGTGAGGTATGTGGTAGGTTCTGCCCATGTCTAGATTACATATGAAACCAGTAAATATATGAAGGGACATTTAAGATAACTGATGAGTTTTGGCTAAACGTCCCAGTAAGAGTCCATAACGTCGCAATTTGCTTTCCATGTTTTCAGAAAACACAAGGTTACTACTTTGGGTTTTATTTAAGAGGACTCCTTGGCAGCTGATTCATGTGACATCTAATTAAAAAGGCCATACGGGACATTAAAATGCATTTTACATGATAGCACTGTTTCTGCAAATCATGGATGAAGTAGACAGTGAGATACCGTACAGCTCTGATAAAAGTGCTGAAATGCATCTGTCAAAACAGAAGGATGAAATGTGTGATAATCATAATAAGCATTGCAAATGTTC
>JAFVLL020034482.1:41236-111288 GCA_021397915.2 Tor tambroides
GCCACCTTAAGCACCACGTCACCCCACGGCAAGCACAGACGGCCCGAGAGACGGAACACACAGCACTGCTTTGGAGCACCGGACCCGTTAGCACCCACACTCCTACCTTTTTGTCTAATAAACACACCCTCCGGGGCATTTATTGCACTTTCATCTGTCGTGTGGTTCTTCAGCCCGCTACAATATATATATATATATGGCTATATATAAAGACAAAAACACTAATTACTGATGTTTTGGATAAATGACAAACAACTTAGGTCAAGTGGAAAATCAAAATAAGAACTAGCAAAACAATTGAACCAATGAGCAAGACTTTCTGAAAGGAACCTCAAAATAGTTACACCCACCACAGCTGAAAAGTCTGGCTTATCATTTGTTTCCAAAGTCTCACTTCATTAGCTAAAAAGCACATTAGATGAAATAGCTCTTCACCAGCTAACGAAGTGTTCTGGAGAGAAACAGTGGTATCTATCTTCAGCCCTGCCCTACTGTGTGTTCTTTCTGCCTCAGCTCCAGAGAGACTAATGCAACAACACCAAAAGAACTACGCATCTCAGAGCCAGGAGACATCCAAACATGCTGCATCAGTGGAAAAGAGAGGTCTTTGGGAGCCTAGGGAGCACCTCAAACAAAGCGTAAGGCCTGTGCCAGTCGGGCAGAAGGCTTGGAAAAGAGTTAAACGTTAATTACAGTGGCCTAGTGGGTCATTGTGCTGGCACAGGTGTTAGATGTTATCAACAAACCCCAGCACTGCTGCTGCACCACAGATACCTCAATGGCCGATTATACTTTTTCTCCTTCTCAATTGTTTATGTAGTTTTGTGTGAGAGAACTGTTGTGGAAAACCTGCACTCTGTTGTGGAGGGGAAAAAACTCTCACAGGAACTATTTTTCCACCAGCTTAGCTTATTTCATTTATCCAGGAATTATACTAGCTCATCACACAGCTGAAAGCCTGATGACTTCCCTGACTCTCTTAACTTCAAAACGGTGAACAGACAGATGAAAAATGGGAAAACATGATGAAATGTAAGTTTTCAAAATGCTTGTATGGGTGAATGACACTAGGTAACACTGGTTGGTTGACTGCAAAATTCTGAAGTAAAATTTACTATGACAGTAAACTATATGTAATCATTCAAGGCAACTGACTATAGTTCTTAAACACACACAATATATTTTATATATATATATATATATATATATATATATATATATATATATATATATATATTAGTGCTGTCAAACGATTAACTGCAATTAATCGCATCCAAAATAAAAAATTTTTGTTTACATAATATATGAGTGTGTACTGTGTATATTTATTATGTATATATAAATACAAACACATGCATGTAAAAATTTAAGAAAAATATATTGTTTAAATATTAAATATATTTATATATAATATAAAATATAATAATACTGTATAAATATATAAATGTTATACATGTAAATATTTTCAAAATATATACTGTATGTGTGTATTTATATATACATAATAAATAAACACTGAACACATTATGTACAAAAAAAACTTTTATTTTGGATGCGATTAATCGTTTGACAGCACTAATATATATATATATACATATACACATATACATATACATATATATACACATATATACATACATACACACACACACCCACCCACCCACACACACCAACCTGTTTTTAGTTGCATTTATTTAATAAAAAATTCAGTAAAAGCAGTAATAAAATATTATTATTTTTAAGTAATTAAGTAATTTGTTTTGTTTTTTACAATTTTAAATAACTGTTTCCTACAATATATTTCAAAGTGCAATTTACTCCTGTGTTGACAAAGCTGAATTTTCAGCATCATTATTCCAGTCTTCAGTGTCACGTGATCCTTCATAAATCATTCTAACATACTCAATAAATATTTCTTATTATTACCCATGTTGAAAACAGTTGTGTTACTTTAATATTTTTAAGGAAACATACAATTTTTTCAGGATTATTTGATGAACAGAAATTTGTATCGAAAAGAAAGAACAGCATTTTTTGGAAATTGAAATAGAAGTATTTTGCAGCTTTATAAATGTCTTAACTGTCACTTTTGATCAATTTCTTTCTTCTCACATTAAAGAGATGTCTTAACTAAATTGCAATGTAACAAGTTTCACATTTGGTTCGTGAACATGCTGTCAGTGTTTATTTAAAGACCAGCTAACTGTACAGTACTTTTTTTTTTAATTACTTGAAACAGTTCAACAGAAAATTACATTAAGTTTGTTCTGTTTGCAAAGCTACCATAGTGCTTCAAGAAATGTAATAGCCACTTTTCTCTTTTTTGAATTACCATCCAATTATGTTAGTAAGCTTTCAAGAAAGAAAAAAAAAACATAATATGTTCTGAAATGACAAATGAGTGAGTAAAATATGGCAAAGTTTTAGGTTTTGGGTAAAGTATTCTTTTAACATAGAGATGTACTTGCTATGATTTGCTAGTTTCTTATACAAGGACTTGACTTGTTGCTCTGACTGATGTGAGGCAGGTCTGATGGGAATATAGGACAAATGAAAAAGGAAACAACGTTCAACAAGGGAATAGTGGTGACTAGAGTGCCATCTAGTGTCGACCCATATAGTTTGATGGTAATTGCTCATTAATCAACATCAACATTAATCTGACAAATCAAGCTTGTATACTCAATCATGTGAGTCTTGACACTTTTTGGTTAAAGATCCTGGTAATCAAAGCTGTTTTAGCACATTTGTGCCTGTTGTGTCAACTAGGAAAGTCAGTTTAAATAAGGCCGCCTTGCAAAAGAGGCACAACATCAATGTAGGGTTTGTGGGGTTTTTTTAAGGCCACAAGCCCCTACAGTCTTTCCCTCTCTCATGCATAGACACGCAGAGAAATCACACAAACACACTCACAGAAAGCAAAAGAAAAAACAGCCTCCTTTGTGAATTCCTATCACCAATCTGAGCTTCCTCCTCATGTTTCGGAGGCAAAACACTGGAGCTATTAGAAACGGTTTCCTGAAAGCTCTAGTCACATGAAGGCTCTTGGAGAACATTGTGAAAAGGCTTCCACCTCTATTCCAAATGTGCCCTAGTTTCATGCCCAGCTTTGCCTTTGCCAGGCCACAAGACTGACGGCATGGACCATCTCGACATTCTGTTCGGAGGACAGGTTGTCCAAAGTCTCTTTCAGACTTTGGAAAAGCTGTTGTGATCAACTTGAACAGTAGGACTTTGCTATTTCGTCAGCCTTTTTCTAAACTTAGATGCAAATCAAAGTGCAACTCTTATTTCTTTTACAGGTTTGATATATACAGTACAGAGAATACTTGCCTAAAAGACAGAAAACAGTACTGTCATAGTAACTTGGTAGTGCATCAGATAGTAATTTCATAACATTTTGAAATATACCATGGTGATAAATGATCATGGACCATCATATTTTACATGGACATACACATATATATACACACATATATACACACACACACACACACACACACACACATATACATATATATACACACACACACATATATATATATATATATATATATACACACACACACACACACATATACACATATATGTATATATATAAGTGTGTGTGTGTGTGTGTGTGTGTGTATGTATATGCATGTGTGTGTGTGTTTACTTGACAGCTAACGTTTAAGCTTGATGTTTAAGTTGAAGTACTAAGTCAAGTTAAGTTAAAAAGAAATATTTAAAAAGCTAACTAATAAAATTGAAAAAGCACAAAATACTAAAACTTGGACTAAAATGAAAATGAAAATTTTAAATATTTAAATAATTAATAAATAATAATAGAAAATAATACTAAAATAACACTGGAATGCATTATATATTAAAAAGTTATCAAGTTATAGCTGATAAACAAATTTCAGGTATTAAAAATCTATTTTCTTAAAATTCTATCTTATAAAATAATAAACACAAAAATTAACATTTTAATGTACAGTCCAAAAAATTTATCGTTTAGAGATTTTATTTACATGTAACAGCTATAAAATTCTTAATAATTTTAAAGATTTACTTTAATCCAGTGTTAGATGATGGCCAAGGCAATCTAAAAATTATATATTGGGGAAACATACAATTAAATATCCAGTTTTGACCAATACTGATAAATTAAACAAACAAATAAAAAAGTATCAACATCAACCAATATGGTACCGATTTATCATGTTTTCATCCTAGTATGACTGCACCCGATTTATTGGCACGGAGCATATAAATCGGAGCATATAAATGTGAGAATGGTGAACACAATAACTTTACTGTACAGAGCTGTCTCAGATACCTGTAAACTGGCTGCATTTCACGTGCAATTCCAATAACTGCCTCAGCAGGGAAATGGTTAAACTCTTTGAAGAGGTCTCTGATGTTGCTTCTGAATTTGAGGTCCAGGTCCAACTGAACAATGCGCTTCAGCTCTAGGGGACAAAAAAATAAATAAATAAATAAATAAAAAAAAAAGTAAAGTAAATCTGTATGAAATTAACAAACAACAAAATAATCACATCCTACAGGTTGTGAGCAGTGTTACATGCAATAAATCAGAGATAATATATTGTTTCTTCACGTGCATGAAAACCTGTAACCTAGTTGACTTTACAAATGATAGAACATCATCATCCGGAGGGGTTTTCTCATGTCGGATGGCCTCACGGTCTTCGTGTGAGCCCACTGGACAACAAAGCCCTCAAGACAACATTCTGGACACACCATTGTGGAGCAGAGGCCACGAACACAATGACACACATTCGGAAAGCAAAACATAGGGGGCCCAAACTATGCTTGTTGTAATTAGAACAATGAAAAGAGAACGGCCAGCCGGAGCTGTTTAGTCAGTCAGGCATTTCACACCGACGTCTCTCCAAACAAGCACCGGAAACTGGACAAATCAATATCAACGATCTCAGCACTCCCCTCCAAACACACAGGCTGACTACAAAACACTTCATGAGCAATGATAAAAGAAGGACAAGTGCTGAATTTGTATGAAACAGGAAGCACATCTGCAACGTATGGAGATCAAAAACAAAACCAAGATGTAATTTTTTTTAATAATGTTAAAATAATTCCCAATTCAATGAGCTGTAATATAACCAGCTGGAAGTAGATAATAGTACACTGCATAGAACTAAAAATGTATTCTTTTTTTAAGTAGTATTTAATTAACATTATATATATATATATATATATATAGAGAGAGAGAGAGAGAGAGAGAGAGAGAGAGAGAGGGGTAGGTCTCTTGAAGCATCTTGGAGACATTGCTACAGTTCTTCTGGATTTAGTCTGTCTCAGTTTGTTCTGTTTCTTCATGTCATTCCAGACAGACCGGATGATGGTGAGATCAGATCTCTGTGTGGAGCACTGGCTGTTTCAGACTCCTTGTGCAAACAAAAATCTCACTGGATTATTACAATTAATGGCAAAAATAATGTTTGTAAACGTAAACTGTTATTTCCTACTGACACACTACAGCAAAAGATAGAAATAACTGACTTAAAACCATTTTTTGTTGGTGAAAATACTAGTGGCCTAAGACTTTTGCACAGAAGTGTATATATACACACACACACACAGTATAATTCAATTATAATAATTTAATTCTTTATTCAGCGTTTAATTGATCAAAAGTTACAGTCAAGACATTCTATTCATCAAAGAGTCGAAAAAAAGTGTTTCACAGTTCCCACAAAAATATTAAGCAGCAAAACTGTTTTCAACATTTATAATAAAAAAAAAAGTTTCTTGAGCAGCAAATCAGCATATTAGAATGATTTCTGAAGGATTGTGTGACACTGAAGACTGATGTAATGATGCTGAAAAGCTTTGCCAGAATGGCAATAAATTACTTTTTACAATATATTAAAACAGAAAAGAGTTATTTTTTAAAAAATTGCTGTTTTTACTGTATTTTGTTAAAATAAAGGCAGCCTTAATGAGCAAGCTAAGTACTAACATTAACAAAGATTAATAAATGCTGTTAAAAGTTAGTTCTGTATTTTTAATGCCTTAATATTAACAAATAAGAACGTTACCAAAACATTTTCTACAGTACACTACTTTGTTCTGATGTGACTATATAGTAGAGCACTATTAAAACCGACAACAAAATCAGGCAGTGTATATTTATATATTTATATGTGACCCTGGTCCACAAAACCAGTAATAAGTTTCAATTTTTCACAATTGAGAATTATACATCATCCGAAAGCTGAATAAATAAGCTTTCCATTGATGTATGGCTTGTTAGGATAGGATAATATTTGGCCGAGATACAACTATTTGAAAATCTGAAACCTGAGGGTGCAAAAAAAAATCTAAATACTGAGGAAAATCACCTTTAAAGTTGTCCAAATGAAGTTCTTAGCAATGCATATTACTAATCAAAAATTAAGTTTTGATATATTTACAGTAGGAAAATTACAAAATATCTTCATGGAACATGATCTTTACTTAATGTCCTAATGATTTTTGCCATTAAAAAAAAAAAAAAATCTATAATTTTGACCCATACAATGCATTTTTGGCTATTGCTACAAATATACCCCAGCGACTCAAGACTGGTTTTGTGGTCCAGGGTCACATATACACATATACATATATATATATATATATATATATATATACCTTATTTGCCAAAATTTTTATGACAAAGTCTTTCAGTTGTAAACAGTTAGTATTTTATGATTCAGTTTGGTGCTGCAATTGGTATTAAAACCTCTGAAAATGAAGAAGCTCTGAAATGATCAAATCCCAAAGACCAATCTCGACTCCCCAATTTGAATAAGGACCGTTTTTACTCTCCAAAACTGAGAGTCACCTCAAACCTCCAAAAATAAAATCTATGCGTCACAGTACACCAGATCAAAAGAGGAACAATCGCTTTGGGCAGGATGAGCTACAGAGGCTTGGTGTGCACCTGAGGGCATGTCAGCACGCACATTAAAATGCGCCTTTGAAGCATTAACCACTGCACTAACTCATCTCATTGGGCCTCTGCAACCTGAAGCGATAAAGACTTCCAAGAAACGGGTCCACATGAAGTTCACCAGCTCCATCATGGCCCAAGGTGCTGGAGACATGCCTAAGGAGCATTATAAACAACATTTTTAGTTTTAGCTGAGTACATACACATCTAGGACATTCCCAGCATGTTTACAACACACAGCTGAACATGCTCAAAAATAGCTTGGTCATCTAAAATGGCTAGGGGCACTGAATCTTGACATACTTTTAAGAGAGTGGCTGTGTTTTACAGATGTAAGGCTTTTGCACTAGCTTTTAACAGCATCATCTTGGGGAATATCTGACTCTTTTAGGTTCTCTCTTCTTTTGAGATATAATCCTACTGCAAATGTACTGTGTATTCACAATTTGAAACCCTATTAAGGTGAATAACAATACAAAGTAATCCAAGTAATCTACTTTATCACTAAAAGTACGGAGCAGGTGGAATTCCATCTGTTCTCTGTGGATTATGGCTTTGTTGCTTTCCTCAGTAAAAACAACAGCAAGTGATACAGGCTGATATACGTCAACTTCATTACGAGATTAAAACCTGGCCATCCTCCATCAGCAAGAAAAATATCTCAAGTGGTAAATGGTTAAACGCAATGGGGTGGTTAAAATCTGGTATGAAAGATCACACCCTAAGGAAATGGGAGCCTTTTTCTTGGAAGAACATTTTCATGATCATGTGGAATGTCCAAATGTTCTTCCAAGAAAAAGGCTCCCATTTCTTTAGGGTGTGATCTTTGCATGCAGACATATGGAGTCACATGACTGACTCTATGATCATTGGCAACTGTTTAAAAACAAAAAGTTTGTCATTTTAAAAAAATGTTTTTAAAAAAGTAACTTTTTTAACAGTTGTCAATGATCCTAGAGTCAAAAGTTTCAAAATGATGAAATTTCCAGATGCATGAGTGTTTACGTTCTGACAGTAACTCTTTAGCATAGTGACTCAATTCTAGATAAGTCATATGGTAAATGAGTTACACAAAACTGTCTGACTGCCCCAGATATCACAGATGTTTCTTTTTAAGTATATCAAAGGTCTGCTTTGTTCTTCAAAGCATATAATAGAATTCACTAGTTGTTCAAACATCTTTTGAGTTTGAATGTTGATAAAACAGTATTTTAGGTGGTTTTACAAATCACCCAGATATGGTTTGCTTTGATATTTTTAGCCTCTCCTTTATTGTCCATTAAACACATGGACAAAGAAAGTAGCAAATATTATCTTTTGAGTATTAGGACTGTTGTCTGCAACTATATATAATCAAACACTGTCCCAATGAAGGGACAACTGGTATGCAGCGTTGTTATTGTTAACTAAAACTATTAAAAAACTGATTAAGTGTTAACTGAAATACAGCTCATGTAAAATAAAATATAAATACTAGACGAAAAACTTAAATTAAAATATTGCCCTGGCAGCTAACTGAAGTAAAATAAGTTTTAGTTGACGAACTAAAATGACTAAAACTAAACCTGAAATAAATAAAGCTAAACAGAAATATATATATATATAAACATAAACTAATATAAATGACAAAAGCACATAAGATTACTAAAACTTAAACTAAAATTAAAATGAAAATTGAAAAATAAAAAAAATGATCAATCAATCAACCATAAAAAGCAGAAAAAAGTAGTTTAGTTTTACGCTCTTCAGATGCAGTATTAGTAATTGATTGGTGGATCTGTTTCGTGATTGATTGCCATTCTTGTCATTTCATGTCTGGTTAGTACACAGTGTAAACCTGTATATCAAGTTGTGTTGAAACCTCTAATCAATGACATAAAAGACATTACTGGGAATAAATTTTTAAATATGTACCTTTAGATGTTTTAGTTGATCTGTTTTCCAGCAGACACAATAAAAACATCTGCTACAGAAACTCAAAGTAGCAGACTTTGTTGACAAACACATTGCTCTTAAGGCAGCCAAAGACTCTTAAAACACAGGCTTTCTGCTCCCTCACAAGCTGGAAAACACATGACACTGCTTCACAATAAGAGAAGATTCAAAGCTACTTGAAACAAGGGCCAATTATTTTCACAGCTCCTGTTGTCACTTGGGCTAAGCAGTTAATATAGCAGCCCACCACCAGGTTCAATGTTCCTTTAATGAACAGCCAAATCCCTCACAGCAATATGACAGAACATAAAACTAGAGCAAGTATTTTTAAAAACCACTGGGCATGTGATTCTTTTTCCCCCACTCATTTTTCAGATGACCAAAAAATCCATTTCTTGCTCTTTTAGACCTAAAGAAAACCTCATTTTAGCTCAGTGGGCCAGTGGTCTTCCAGGGATCATGGTCTAAAGTGAGACGGATGGTGTCAGTCTCCTCCTCAGGGCTCACTTATTCAGCCTCTCAGTGGGCTGGTATTGATCGCCCTGTTGGTAAAGAGTCGATGACCGGAATAAGCCTGGCGGGAGAGAGTCATGCAAGCAGACAGACCTCCTCCTGACATACAGAGAAATCAGGACGGAATTCCTTGAGGTGGGTTTGAGTAGCCAGTCAGTGGGTCAAAAGTGAATTAAAGACCTCTGTTAAAGAAACAGTTTGCCCAAAATTGAAAATTCACCCTCATGTTGTTCCAAACATGAACAATGTTATTTTGTCTGCGGAACACACAAGGAGAACAGCTGTGGTCATTATGAACCACCACTGTATGGAAAGCGAAGAGCCTTCAAAATAACTTTCACAAAAGTATTTTTTTTTTTCATATGGGCTTGGAACAAAATGAGGGCGAGATAATAACGAGTTAAATTAGAATTAAAAACATGAAAAACTCAACACAAATAGGATTCAAAATGAAAATGAAGATAACAAATAACCACTAGGGAATTTTCGGGAAACTTGTATATCATTGTGTTAAGGTGAATTTAAAAAAATAAGTAAGTAAATAAATGAATAAAAAATAATGATGAAATGGTAAAATGATAGTTCTCCATTTGTTAAAGTGTTAGTTCACCCAAAAATGAAAATCCGTTCCAAACCCGTAAAACCTTCATTCATCTTCGGAAAACAAATTAAGATATTTTTGATGAAATTTGAGAGCGTTCTGACCCTGCATAGACAGCAACGTAACTGACTCGTTCAAGGCCCAGAAAGGTAGTAAAGTCATCGTTAAAATAGTCCGTATGACATCAGTGGTTCAACCGTAATTTAATGAAGCTACAAGAATACCTTTTGTGCACAATGAAAATAAAATTAATGACTTTATTCAACAATTCTTATGCGTCGCGCTACACTCATTAATGGCGGTGGACGGTAACGCGGAAGAGATTTGAACTATCCCATTAATGCCTTAGGTAACTAACAATATACAACTATTTTTACAGAATTATTAATCTAGGCTAATGTTAATACATAAATATCATAGTGTTCATTATTTATGTTCAGTGTTAATTTAAAACACTTTAAATGTTTAAAAACTTTAAAAAATGAATTAGTATAGGTAGAAATTAAGATTAGTTAAGAGTAAAAACACTGTTCATTGTTATTCCTGCTACTGCAGTAGCATACAGATCCATTCAAAAGTTTAGTGTAAGATTTTTTTGTAACAAAATATATAGCTTTATTCAACTTTATTCAAAAGTGACAGTAAATACATTTATAATGTCACAAAAGATTTCCAATTCAAATAAATGTAGTTCTTTTGAAATTTAGTCAAACAGTCATGAAAAATTTTTCCCCCCCAAAAAATTAAGCAGTACAACTGTTTTCAACACTATTAAGAAGAAGAAATCCTTCTTAAGCAGCAAATCATCATATTAGAATGATTTCTGATGGATCATGTGACACTGAAGACTGGAACAATGGCTGTTGAAAATTCAGCTTTACGCCACAAGAATAAATTACATTTTAAAATATATTCAAATAATAAACAGTTAGTTTCAGTTGTAACATTATTTCACAATATTACTGTCTTTCTGTATTTTTGATCAAATAAATGCAGCCTAAATGAGCATTAGACCACAAACATTATAAAAAGTGTTTTGTAAAGAGTAAAGTGTTACCAGTTAAATGTTTTCTTGATAAATGTTTGCAAGATGCTAGATAGTAAATTTGTCTAATTGGTTCAAAGCATTTATGCCTTATTGGGTCACAGAAACAGAAGGCAACAATAAAAACAGACAGTGCTGACAAAGCACATAAGTGTCGAAACTTTCTGAATGAGCATTGCTTATGCAGTTCACAAAAAAGAAATGGACTCAGTTGTGAGTCAATACAGAGAGCCAATATGACTCGATATATAGAGTATTCATATACACACCTGGATCATTTCTATTTCAATGACCTACAGGAGAACAATAAAGTTAGCTGACCTACTTCCTGTCAACCTGTAAATTGTTTGTCTCACGCAGAAATTCAAAACGTGCAAGTAACGACTCAATAGTAAAAAAGTACAAGACTCATTCTCCCTACAGGCCACACTCTCAACTGCCTTTCTTAGACTTCCACACACAAACAAACACAAACGTCACTTCAACAGCGTGATTTGGCACCCCTGCAGATATAAATGGCCCAATTGTGAAATCACAGGCTCTACACGACCCAGTGAATCAAGCTAGAAAGTGAACAACTCAGGAGGGAATTTCTGACCGAACAAGGTGCACATATTAAACTCAGACTCTACAAAGGACACATTCAGCAGTACAAGCGTAGTGACTTTCAAAGGAACAAAACATATAAACAAAAACCCACTATTGAGCGACAAGCTATCGATTTCTGAATCTTCAGCTTCCAAAGTAGTTCATTTCAGATATGAATTATGTCTCCTCAGTGAGAAGTGACTAAATTGCCAGAGAGAAATTTGCAAACAAATCGACCCGAACATCCCTGCAGGCCTTACTAAAGGTTTTCAGTGAATCTCAGTTCGCAGAATGTGCGTTCATTCTAAACTTTACATTTCCCAGGGTCCACTAGGTTCTCAGTGTTGTTGTTGCTACTTCAGACTTTTTGTTTTTCACAAGTGCCATCTGACATCTTCAGGGCATTCTGGTGCAGAGTTGACTGAGGTGAGTGAACTCATGTGGAGTGTCTTTAAAGGTCACTGGCCAAAGAAAACAATTCCAGAGCAACAAGGTGAACAATAGGAGAGAGACTGTAGGATATTATAATGTTACAATTACTATTTAAAATGCTTTTAATTTCCATTTAATAATTGCTTTAATAAACACTTTTAGATCTTTCAGGAAAAGCTTTTAAATGAATGAATAACTAAAAATGATAATTAATAAATATTAATTAATAAAAAATTCAACAATGCTTACTCAAGATGCAAAACACTTTGCATTTATTTTGGGTGTGTATTAATTTTTAACACCTTGCAATGTCTGTTAGTTAATCAGAATCAAGAGCACAACAATGCTGTATATAAGTAACAAAAAACATTTTATTATTAAACATTGATTTTTAAATAATCGCAAATATTACATTTTATTTAAACAATCTTTTTCAATATGAATATATTCAAACTGTTACAATCAACATAAATCTGTTAATTGTAAAAACAAAACAATCCAGAAACAAACTGGATTTATTGATATCTAAACAATATATAAATATATAAACCAGGTTTAATATGTTAACTTGGTTATTGCATATTTCATATTTAAAAACACATTTATTGGCATAAATCTCTTTCTTGACTGTCAAATGTGCATCACATTAAGTTTATGTTAAAACAATGTAACCCAGATGAATACATTGTTTTAAATATGCTCAAAAATTTAACCTGGAAACAAAACATCGTCATTTTAAATTCTTTTACCAAAAATAAACATTATGACAGATTTTTTTTTTTTTTTAAATAAAGTTTTATTCCACACTATTTCTAGGTCACTAATCAAATTTTAAAAATTAAATTCTCAAATCATACTAACTGAAAAAAAAGAATAATATATTTTAAAAAGTATTTTGTGGGTCTCAGACTTTTGACCTAAACTGACTTTAATACTGATCTGAGTTATATAAAATATTTTATTATCAATGAAGAAAAGAAACCATGAAGTGATGCGACAGACATTACACTAGCATCAATCTGCCAAATATACACTTTAATAGTCATTATGTAAAAATCTCACTGCAGAATTCAGCAATCATCCAGAATTCATCTGAATGAAATATTCCAGAATGTCCTAATGTATGCTAATGTTGTTCCTATAGATTATTAGTGTTTATATATGATAAACTGTGTAAAGTTCCAAGCAAGCAAAGTAACGTCAACATTCTGTGTCACAGCCACAAGCTTTATCAAACACTCATAGGTCTTTCCCCCTCTCACGATATCATCGATTTGTTCGGCTGACAGAGGAGTCCAGGGATTTGCATTTAGTTCAGCAGTAAACCCATCTGGGCATTCAGCTGGCACAGCAAACGATGCCTGGACAGCCGTTTGTTTTAATGTGAGTGAGCGAGTGAGTGCCCGATGGCTCTGTGTGTGAGAAGCAGTGGTGTCACAGAGGACGATCGACCGCCCCATCCCGTCCCGTCCCGTCCCCCTCCCCCCGCCCTGCAGCGTGCCACGTGCCACGTGCCAGTTCAGCACCTGTGAGTGAATCGGCACATCTGACACCATCAGTGGCCTCGTGTCCAGATCCATTCACGGCCTGACTGATTGAAGGGCCGCTTTCAGGATGGCCGAATGTACTGACCTTTACAAAACTCAGTTAGAATGTGCAGCAGGAAGTGTGAAGGGGAAGTTTACGAACACCGAATGTTCTGCAGCTGCCACTTTTGAAATGGAAAAGTTAAGTCACAGTATGAAAAAGTGGGTTAGTACTAAATTAATCAGGATAATAATTATGACTTACTAAACAGACCCCAGAGGGATAATTTGTAAATAAATAAATTGCATAAACTGCTAAATAAACTAAGTATTAGAAGCCACAGTACACTCCTTCATTCACTTAAAACAGTCTGATTTATAATAGATTAAAATACACATAATTTGAAACAGCACATAGAAATGAACAAGAGTTACATACTATATACAAAAAAATAAAAACATAATAATAATAATAATTATTATTATTATTATTATTATAATAAGTGTTATTAAATAATTTGAATACATTTTTTTTCTTCTTTTTTTTAGATTTCTTATTTAACCTGTTTTCTCAAGACAACACAATAATAACAACATCAACAACAACAATAATAATAATTATCATTATTATTATTAATAATAATAATAATAATAATAAATGTTATTATTAAACATTATTTGAATAATGTTATTTGTTTTTTTCTATTTTTATTTTGTTTTGTTTTTAGATTTCTTTTTTAACATTTTTTCTCAGGGTTTTAAAAGTGTTACATACTATATACAAAAAAATAATAAAAACATACCAAAATAATAATAATAATAATAATAATAATAATAAATGTTATTGTTAAATAATATTTGAATAAATTTTTTGCTTTTTTCTTTTCTTATTTTTGTTTTTAGATTTCTTATTTAACCTGTTTTCTCAAGGTTTTAAAATAAAGGCAACACAATAATAACAACAACAACAACAATTACTATTATTATCAACAACAATAATAATAATAATAGTAACAACAACGACAACACTACTAATAATACTTATCACTATTATTATTATTATTATTATTATTATTAAATAATATTTGAATATATTTTTTCCTTTTTTCTATTTTTGTTTTGTTTTTAGATTTTTTTAGCCTGTTTTCTCAAGGTTTTAAATTTGAGAACAACAGTAATTGCTATTATTAGCAATAATAATAATAAAGCATAATTTTGTTTGTTTTTTATGTTTTATTTAATAAACTGTTTTGTCAAGGTTTTAAAAAAGACAAGGCAAAAAGTGTAATAATAATAGTTTAATTTTTACTTTGATTTTTGTTATATTTTTGTTAATAACTAGTTTTCTCAAGTTTTTTTTTTTTTTAAATAGACAATACAAAAATCATGGCCTTTATGCAGTTCCATGTTTGGAAACAGTCATTATTCTTGCTTGGAAATGCTAGTATTTTGAACCTTTTGAAACTTTAAGTTTAGTTTAGTTTTACGGTCCACAAAGCAGAAATTTGTCATGGCTTCACCATACAATATAAACACAACATCAAAAAAAAAAAAAAACACCAAACCAGAAGTTGCAATTGCTTTTCTTACAACTATCAACAACATCCACATTGAATCACACAGCTCACCTGTAGGCATGATGCGATGCATGGCCACCGACAGGAAGAAGATGGCGTCGCTGTAGTACGTGCCGGAACCTGCACTGAAGTGTTTCTGCATAGCCTCCACGATGGGGAATAATTTCTCCGTAAGCGCGTCTACATCGTGAAACACCACCTGGAACAGACAACAGACAATATCTGTGTTAAACAAGGGCATTTTTGTGACCTTAGTGACACTGACACTGCATATTTGCAGATTTGTGCATGAGTGGACAGGAGTGAGCTGTATTTCTACCCTTCGCTGGGGTTTTGGCATCGAGATTTTATTCTCAGGTGTTCACTGTTTGGCTCACTGAACCTTGACAGTCGTCTTTTACTGTTCCTTCCACTGAAAACACACAATACTTGTGTTTGTCTGCAGTGCAATCGGCCCCCTAATCCTGCTCTGCAATGCAAGGCTTTGGCATTGACTCAACTCATGCAATCAGATAATGTCTATCTCTCGCTAGGTTGCACAAAGAGGATTGATGTGGGGGTTCAGTCATCACAGATTTCCCATTAAGGTTTTGATTCCAGGGGTAATATATGTTTCTGCCATAGGATTAGAATTCCACCTTCAGTCTGGCGAAACAAAAGCACTAATTCAGCACAAGCTCAAGGAGCACAGTTGATATTGTAACAAAGTTTTGTCTCGTTTTTGTGGAGTGCAAAAGTACAGTTAGGCAAGTATTTGTTGGATGTAGAGGCAGATTTCCTTCGAAACACAGGAGTTTCTTCACCCTTTGTCTTTGGGCTCCGAAAATTCAGAAAAAGTACAATTGAAAGTTTAAGTGACACACAGAATGTGCTTCTCTTTGTGCCTTAAATAGGTATGATCAAATGTAATAACATATCATATTTATTGTTATTGTCCCGCAAACTCAAAAATTCCACATAGAAGTAAAGAATTAGAATTTTCCATCTAAAAGTATTGGGGAAAAGATCAATATTTCACTTAATTGGAAGATGAATGAAAATTTAATCAATCTGAATGAAGGAACTGATAAGTGAAGTGAACTTTGCAATGTCAAAGTGATAACACTGAAAATTCAGCTTTGCTTCACAGGAATAAATTGTATTTTAAAGTATATTAAAATAGGAAACCAATATTAGAAATTTCAATAATATTTCACAATATTACTGTTTTTCTGTATTTTTGCTCAGTGTGTTCCCACTGCATAGAAACCCCATGAATTGTAACGTACCTCATCAAAAATAGTCAAGCATCAAAATCTGCTGCAAAAATATCAAGTTTGGGAGCAAGCCACTGAATATTTCATCACAGTTTATTTGTGATATCGCCCTGAATTTTTCATAAGCGAAGTGCTTTAAAGCCACTAGTAAATAATGCAGAAGCAGTTAGAAATAACAGAGGAAACAAAACTCCATTTCGCACATAAGAACTTCAAAGAGAACAGAACACTCATTTAATTTCCAATGAAACTGTCATTTCACTTCAAAAGAACTAATAAATAGGAACAAAAACTACACCAGTAAGCACTAGGTTCATTTTATAGATGGAGTAACTGCAGGGACCTGCTAACTCTTCCAGGAATTCGCATGAGTTTCAGAGTGTAGCTGCATACAGAGCAAAGTGTAATCTCTATTATGAGCACATGAAGTGCTGTGCAATATTAAATTAAAGGCTTCTGACAATGTTAATGCCCATGGGGACTCAGAACAGAGCCTGCTGGTCATTTTATGCACTTCTGACTTTCCAAATAGTTCTGGAGGTGTGAAGGTCTATAATAAAGTGAGAGTGTACTTCCTTATATGAGACTGGATGCTTGCCTGAGTATTACTGACAATCTGAATGTTCTGTGAGTGAATTGTAACAACATAGTCATTGAGAATATGATTGCCTTACTTAGACTAAAAAGCACCATGTTACAGTCAAGGTACCAAATGGTACTAATATGGTAATTTAATATAATATATACCATTGTACTAAATGATCAGTATATTCATGATACTTCAATATACACTGGTGTTCAAAAGTTTGGGATCAGTAAGATTTTTAATGTTTTTTTAATGGAGTCCCTTATGCTCATAAAGGCTGCATTTATTTGAGCAAATCAAATCAATACAGAAAAACACAGAAAAAAAAAGTAATATTGTGAAATAGTATTGCAATTTCTAATATTGATTTTAATATACTTTCAAATATCATTTATTTCTGTGACGTAGCACTGAATTTTCATCAGTCATTCATTACTCCAGTCTTCAGTGTCACATGATCCTTCAGAAATCTTTCTAATATGCTGATTTAATATCAGTGTTTAATTTCAACAGTGAAATTGTTGTGCTGCTTAATATTTTTTGGAACCTGTAATACTTTTTTCAGGATTCTTTGATAAATAAAAAGTTTATAAAGAACAGCATTTATTCAAAATAGAAATCTTTTCTAACAATGTAAGTCTTTTCTGTCACTTTCTATCCATTTAACACATCCTTGCTGAATAAAAGTATTCATTTCTTTAAAAAAAAGAAACAACTTTTGAATAGTAGTGTATATTGTAACACAAAATTTATATTTTGAATAAACAGTTCTTTTTAACTTTTTATTTATCAAAGAATCCTGAAAACAAGCATCACAGGTGCCAAAAAATATTAATCAGCACAACTGTTTCCAACACTGATTATAAATCAGCATATCAGATTGATTTCTGAAAGATCATGTGACACTGAAGATTGGCGTAATGATGCTGAAAATTCAGCTTTGCATCACAGGAATAAATTATATTCTGCAATTGCAATAATATTTCACAAAACTATAGGCTAGTTTTTTTTTCTGTATTTTTGATCAAATACATACAGCCTTGATGAGCATAAGACACTTCTTTAAAAAAACATTAAAAATCTTACTGATCCCACACTTTTGACCATCATCTGACTTTATCTGCCAGTGCAGTCAAACCGCAACTCACAGATGTCAACGCTCAAATCACTGAAACGCTCAAATCATCCACCTTTCACACGCTTCATTCAGTTCCTCAAAGAATGACACATAATGACCCCCAGCAGCAGCTGAAGGTTCTGTCATCCCTTCCCTGAGAACACATGCCTGATGAGCTCACACTGGTTTCATCTCATGTCATGAGACTGTGTGGGAGTCTGTGAGCCCACAGTATAGTGGAACTTTCCACTCTACGTCTGTGCGGTTCAGTTTGGAGAGCGAGACTCTATAGTTCAGTCTATAGCCCACAGACAAAGACTAAGATTTTATAATGAAGTTTCACATTTGCATGTTCATGGTTCTCTGATGTTGATTATGGTCACATGCAGGTAAACAAATAAAATATTTCATTTTTTTCAGTAAGTGTTTTATTTTAAATCATTTGAAAAAAAAAACAAAAAAAAAAACATTTTTACGATTTAATTAATTATTAGCTTTTCACTGAACTCATAAACCCTCTGCAGTTCCTTCACAAACCCAGTTTGGGAAACCTTGAAGCAATATAATGTTTAATGCACTTCAGGTTGTTGATAACAACAAATGGAATATATTTTCTTACTCTTTATATTTTTATATCAATATTGTACAAGATTATCCTATTTAAATCAATGTGAAAAATGAGGTCAAAAGTAATGTAATCAGACTACTTTTAGATTACTTAAAATGTGTAATGTAACAGATTACATTACTAAGTAAAATTTGTGTCATATAATTTGGAATCAGTAACGGATTACAATTTGTAAGTAATCAATTGATTACAATTGATTCAACAACAATAATCATAATCATCAAAACTTAACTACAACAGTTCTATTATTTTATGTACATTGTGTTTATATAAATATATTATATAAATCATCATGTATTACTACTACAACAATAATAATAGTAACAACAATATTCATCATAACTATTATTATAATTATTAGTACTTCTATAGTTAGTTGCATATATATGTATATATCATGTGTTTATGTAATATAAAGAAATACATCAGTCATCTTCTATAAGTACTAAAACTACTCCAAAATAAAAAATCATCATCGAAATGTATTATCCATTGAAACAGGCTGCTGTTTTGTGTGTGTGTGTGTGCGTGTATGTGCGTGTAAAACTGCTTTAATCAAAATGTTACAGCACATGTTGGGGTGGGTTGTGATAATGATTATCGGATGTTGCATTAAGCCAGATACTCTACTCATTATCTTATTGTGTGTGTGTGTGTGTGTTGAACAGAGTCAGGATTAAAGGAAGGTAATCTGAATCTCAGTCTCACAGCATCCCTGCTAAACTGAGCCACGGTCCATCCGCCTGTCCAGGACAGAGCATCAGCCTCCACTAATGCAGTTGCTAGGCAGGAAACACTGCAGTCTGCTCAATACAGAGACGTTGCACTGCATTTACATGATCAGTTAAATGAGATATAGAAAGAAAAATCTGAAACTCAAAAGTCAGGTGACAACCTGACCACCTGTCTGTCTGAACTAGGCCAAGTTTACTAATCCTCTACAGCAGGATCAGGCCAAAGATCCTGAAGCTCAAAGAGAAAGCAGAAAAACCTTTTGTGACAGAGTAACACTGCCCCCATGTGACCGACACACAACCAATGACAACCTTCAGTACTGGAAACACTTTATATTGTACACATTGTTCATTTTTGTGTGAACTCTCTTTAAATGTTCCATAAGTTCGTGAACAGTAAACTAAGTTCTTCTTTGAGAACATAAATAAAATTTTACAATGACTTGTAATCTGCAAATTATGCTTATCTCAAGTTTCTATCCACAAAAATAAAGACAAACTTGATGTTATAATTTTTGTGTGTTCACAGAATGACTCTAGTTGTTTTGATGAGCTCAAATCTCTGTTATACAGTGTCTGAGTGGTCCTGAGGGAGTTCTGCTGTATGAGAGCTGCGTGTTGTTATTCTGTGTGCTGATGTAAAGGAAACATCTGCTGCATGACCTCTAGTCCTGTAGATGATGTCTGCAAAGTAACTGTCTGATTTCAGCTTTCCTGCACTGCCATCTGCTGTGCTTACAAAAAGTAGAAAATAGTATAATGCAATATAATATAATATAATATAAATAGCTCTTGTAATAATAATGTCTATTCATGTATTATTAATTTATTAGAATTGAAAGATTTACATTACATTATTATTATTATTATTATTATTATATATCATTTACAGCATGTTTTATTTAATATACACTACCAGTCAAAAGTCTTTTTGTTTTTTAGAGAAGTCTCTTCTGCTCACCAAGCCTGCATTTATTTGATCCAAAGTACAGCAAAAACAGTAACATTTCGATATATTTTTACTATTTAAATTAACGGTTTTCTATTTGAATATATTTTAAAACAGAAGTTCAGAAGAACAGCATTTATCTGAAATAGACATCTTTTGTAACATTATAAATGACTATTATCACAGGCTTGAAACATGAAGTAAACTAAAAGGAAGCCAATGCTGCATCATCCAACATCAGCACACATTGCAAAATATGGAGGTTTGCTGAACATACCTCGTACCGGAAGGTTGCATCCAGCAGAAGCTCAGGAAGCATCTTCTCCCCCAGCTCCCGACTGCCCGCATCAGAGACGTAATGGAGAACCAGTACCTCCTCCTCCAGGAACCGTCCATGTTTGGCCATGGAGCGCATGGCCACCTGAAACTTCTGCTGCAGGTTCAAGCTCTTGTCAACTTTGGTGAACATCATGAGGGCATGAAAGCCCTTTCCGTCCAGGTCATCTCCAGTTCCTGTTCTGCTTTCTGGATGTCCAGACCGGATGTCTATAGAAAGATCTGCATCATCACGATTGGTGTTGTGGCTCGCTTGTGTTTCCTTAATCCGTTTTGTGGTGCTGGAGAAGTTCTGCTTTTCGGAGCCAAAGTAGTAGAAAGCCACCACTGCCAAGGCTGCAGCAAACAGCAGCACGATCTGATAGGACCTAAAAGTGCTGATCCTTCCCATGGTGACCAACAGCACCCGCAGGACACCCATGAATACTCTTCTTCACGCACAAAATAGGTCTTGTTGACAGTTCTTGATCTCCAATCACACCCTGAGTGCAAGAAACAGGAATTAATCAATGACATTGTCCAAAGATTCATCTAATGGCATCATATTTGTTTTTGTTGAGAGGTACAGCAAAGAGGATAATAAGGACTGTTTATTACACAAATCTGTCTTTTGACTTAATATACCTGCATGGTGTGCTGTCGTCAGTCCGAAAGGAGGACATTATTTTTGGTGAACCGTCCCTTTAAAAATCATTCAGGTCAAATGACAACTTCAAACGAGAAACCTTCAAAGGTGTCAGCTCTAATGCAAGTCAGCAGCTGAGGTTCATTAAGTAGCCTATGCATCCATTTACCTTGCTGCAGGATGGCATGTTACTACACATGATCATGATGGTACCGAGTCACTTACTGCCGTCACATGACGCATTCAGCAACGCGCGATAACATCAGAGACCTTCACTTCTGCGGACAGCAAACTGTGTAGCAGTGAATCACCAAAGAATGAGGGGGGAAATTAATTTGCAAAGACAGAAGCCATGTGCAGACACGAAACATCTAAACACTTACGCGTCTTACATTACCGGAAGTGCAATAGTTCATAATAAAAGACTCGCAATCACGTGATACATCAAACATTTTTTATTTCTCTAAAAATAGTTTTAAAGTGCGCCATAGATAAAATAAGAAATGAAGATAGAACATTTTTTCAAACAGAGAATGGACAAGTGGTTTTTTAGAACATTTTTTCAAACAGAGAATGGACAAGTGGTTTTTTAAATGTTGGTTTGTTCGTCAAATTTAAATGTATATGACTTATTTTATTTCCATTTCATTATGGATGACATTTGTGACCCTGTGGCGTATTACAGAAAGTTTCTTATCTTAGGTCTTAACTTAAGATATGATACGTTAAATTAGGATTTTTCGCAAATTCCTATTACAGAAACAAATCTTAACTTGATTTTGGATTCTTATCCTGTCTTACAAAATCGTATCTTATCTCTAGTTAGGAAATCTTAAATTGCATCAAGTTCGACAATCCACTTTCAGGTCTGTTACCAAGCAACCAACACTGCTCGAGCTGCTGATGTGGTAAACAAAATGGATAAACAAAACCGGCGAGTTCGGTAGAAAAGGCAAAGCTGATCATATTTGGTAAGTTTTCACCTTCGTTCACTCACGAAGACAAAGACAGGGAGTGGGCAAGAGTTGCCGAAATTGTGTCTTTCTACCATTAAACATCTCCGTTCTTCATTTTTAATCACTAATAAATGTAACGTTAATGCCATTGTTGGACAGCGCAACTGTAAACGTTTTTTTCCATTAGCTTTCAAATAATTTTGAAGTTAGGACAGCTGTGGGGTTGTCCTAAAGTTAAGACTGTTTTTAGGATTGTTTTGTCAAGTTAGGAGGTTTCTGTAATACCATCTTCCTATCTGTAGTTAGGATAAGATAATGCACTTAGGAAATGCTGTTCTGTAATAGCTTTTGTCCTAAATGCGGTCCTAACTGAAATTACCATGGTTACCAAACAGATAAGATAAGCTTTTAAAGTTAGGATTTTTCTGTAATACGCCCCCTGGACCACAAAACCAGTCATAAGGGTCATTTTTTTAAAAAATTGAGATTTATACATCATCTAAAAGTTGAATAAATAAGCTTTCCATTGATGTATGGTTTGTTATGATAGGACAGTATTTGGCTGAGATACAACTAGTTATTTGAAAATCTGGAATCTCAGGGTGCAAAAAAAATCAAAATACTGAGAAAATCGCCTTTAAAGTTTTGATATATTTACGGTAGGAAATTTACAAAATATCTTCATGGAAATTGATCTTTACTACTCTTTTTGGCATAAAAGAAAAATCGATAATTTTGACCTATACAATGTAGTTTTGGCTTTTGCTACAAATATATCTGTGCTACTTAAGACTGGTTTTGTGGTCCAGGGTCACATTTTTTGATGAAAAAGTAAAATACATATTATATACACACACAGATTAGCTATATATTTGTCAAATAATTTAACAAAACCATTATCAATGTTATTTAAACAAAAATATTACACACACACAGATTAGTTATATAGTCTGAGATCACTTTGGAAAATCAAGGATTTAAACATTCTCAGATTATTTTTAAATATATAAAAATAATATATATTTAATAATATATAAATATTAGGGCAAATGATTAATCGCGATTAATCGTATCCAAAAAGTTTGTTTACATAATATATGTGTGTGTGTATATATATATATATATATATATATATATAAAAATCATATGAATATAAATGTATGCATGTAAATACATATAAATATTTTATGTATGTGTATTTCTATACATAATAAATATACACAGTACACCTACATATACATATATTATGTAAACAAAAACTTTTATTTTGGATGTGATTCATCATTGGACAGCACTAATAAATATATATTATTCCTATATAAGATTCTTCATACATACAGTGCCTATAAAAAGTCTTCATACCCCTTCATTTTTTTCACATTTTGTTATGTTGCTGCCTTATGTTAAACTGCTTTAAATTACTTTTTTCTACACTCCATACACCATAATGACAAAGCAAAAAACAGGTTTTTAACATCTTTGCAAATTTATTAAAAATAAAAAACTTAAATGATTCCATTGCATAAGTAATCATACCCTTATCTGGGACAGTTGAAATTTAGCTCAGGAGCATTCATATTGCTTGTAGATGTTACTGCACTTCGAGTGAAGTTAACCTGTGGCAAATTCAGTTGAATGGGTATGATTTGAAAAGGCACACATCTTAATAAAAGGTCTAACAGCTGAAAATGCATATCAGAGCAAAAACCAAACCCTGAGGTCAAAAGAACTGCCTGTAGAGCTCAGAAACAGGTTTGCGTCAAGCCACACATCTGGGGAAGTGTTCAGAAAAAATTCTGATGCATTGAAGGTTCACAGAATCATGTAGTCTCCGTTAACCTTAATGGAAGAAGTCTGAAGCAACCAGGACTCTTCCTAGAGTTGGCCTCCTGGCAAAACTGAGCAATTGATGTCTCAGGTTTGGTTAGAGTGGTGACCAAGAACCTGATGGTCACTCTAGTTGAGCTCCATGATCATATGTAGAGATAGGAGAAACCTACAGAAGGACAAACATCACTTCAACACTCCACCGATCTGGGCTTTATGCTGGTTTGGCAAGTATCAATCCTCTCCTCAGAGAAGACACATGAAAATACACTTGGAATTTGCAAAAAAGCACCTAAAGGACCCTCAGACTCTGAGAAACAAGATTCATGGGTTTGATGAACCTCAATTCTAAGCATCATGTTTGAAGGAAACCAGCTCTGCTCATCACCTGCAGAGTACCATCACAAAAGTAAAGTGTGGTGGTAGCAGCCTCATGCTGTGGGACTGTTCTTCAGCGGCAGGGACTGAGGGACTCATCAGAGTAGAAGACAAGCTCAATGCACTAAAATATAGAGATAGCCTTAATGAAAACCCAGTCCAGAGCATTCAGAAGCTCAAACTGGGCAGAAGGCTCACCTTCCAACAGGACAATGACCCTAAACACACAGCCAGAGTGGCTTATAGACAACTCTATGAATGTCTTTGATTGGCCCAGCCACAGCCTGGGTTTGAACCCATTCAAATATTTCTGGAGAAACCTGAAAATGTGCGTCTGCCCCCATCCAACCCGACAGAGCTTGAGAGGTGAACAGGTGAGGTGAAGAATGGCAGATAATTGCCAAATTCTGATGTGCAAAGCTTGTCGTATCATACCCAAAAAGACTTGAGGCTGTAAAGGTGCTTCAGCTAAGTACTGAGTTAAGGGTCTGAAGACTTATGCAAAGTACTTATTTCAGTTTTTTTTATTTTTAATTAATTTACGAAGTTGTGACAATTCTGTTTTTGCTTTGTCATTATGGTGTATGGAGTGTAGATTGATGTGGAAAAAAAAGTAAATTCAAAGCAGTTTAACATAAGACTGCAGCATAACAAAACATGAAAAAAATGAAGGGGTATGAAGACTTTTTATAGGCACTGTATTTCTAGGTATCTAATAAGTTACTTATAAGTTAAATGTGTGACAGATCATGCAAAAGCTTTGTCTGGCCTGTTGTTTCCGTCACCATCAGCTTTTTTACTTCTAGGCAAGGGTTTGTCAAGTGTACATGAAGATTGTCTCAAACTTTCCTAGTCTAGTTACTATATGAGTGTAAATAGTTGATGTCAGTCATTCATATACATGAACACGTATGTAATCAGTCAGTTCCATGAAAATTTTCTTGAAATACATTTATTTGTACATAGTCACATAACACTCAAAATATTGAAGACAGACTGGATACAAAGCTACTTTTGAACTGAGGTGCACAATGAAATCAAACAGAAATGAAAGATGAGGCTTTGTAACTGATGGCAGTTTATAGATGGTTTCTAATGAGTGCAGTCATAGGCCAAAAATCCCTTACATCTACAAAATAAAAATAAAATAAAATACTAGGGCAACTTTTTTTTTTTCCTTTTTTTTTTTCTCATGCAAGGAAGGAAAGAGGTAAAGAAAGTATTTGGCCCGCTATATATAATTTTATAATAGTGATAGTAAAGAAAATGATATCTTTGACATCATAATTCAACACATAAATGAGTAAAATGCAACAGCAATAGAGAGAGAAATGTAACCACTCAAAGCATTTTAAAAACAAAAAAAAAATTGCTTTGACCTTCCATTAAATAGAATTTTTTTTATCCTCCATCTTTTAGACTTCACATAATAGCAAACAAATTTATACTTTATTTTTCTTTGAATTTAAATGGTTATTTTTCTCTCTTTTTATTGGTGTAGTAGAGTTTCTAACTGTAAAGAGACTCCAGACCAAACCATTGAAACATTCACAATCGGTATCAAATTGCCTATGCAAGTAAACCTTCAGTGCTATGTAACATTGACGGCTTTGTAGTCGACACACAAAGACGGTTCCGAGCGATGATTTTCAAGTACAACAACTGAAACCTATTAAACATTTTGTCGTTTAACTCCTTTTTTTCCTCATTTTCCTTTGTCATACAAAAGACGCCAGAATTCCTGCATCTTAATAGTTTGTTTGCAAGTCATTAAAATGATTAAAAAGTAAATTAGAAAGCTACAGATTACATTAGACGTTTGTGAATGGGCTTTTTAGCGGGTCCAGCCCAAGTAGATCTGTAACCTGTACAGATGAAAACACACAGTGAACAGAACCATGAACTGAATGGCTTTAAGAGAGCTAACATAAGGCTGCTTGCCATGACTAAGCTCTAATGTAGCTGATCTCAGTTTCAGGCAGTAAATGAGCACGTAGGGTTAAAAACACATGCAGGAGACTAAAGCGTCCCTCAGGACCGAAGGCAAAGAGAGAAAGAAAGTACGGAGGAATACAAAGTGCAAGAACCACCTGCATACATCAGTCTGACACCAAGTGTATATCTGTTCGTTCGTTTACTGCATATAAGAGTTACAATGTTTACAAAAAAGAAATGCATAAATGTGGAATACTACAATAGTAAGTATTCAGGACAGCATTTTAAACTTAAAAACAAACTGTCGTTAATTATGATTTGCATTGTTAGATGTTGCCCGGTATTTAAGCTGAATTTCAGCTCAGCAAAGACCTCGTCAGACTGTAACGTGGAAATGAGCATGTGTTGCTTCCTTCAGTTTTTCCTACGTCGATCAATCAGATTTTCATCTGATCGTTAATATCTCAGGTGGTTATGCAAGTATGATCACTGACAACGTACATAAAACAGTGAGAAAAATAGTACTCAGGGGTTTCCTGCCAGTAGCCATATATCCATGTAAATAGCACGATTGCACCTCATTAGTAAATGTACATTTTCACAGCTTTAAAGTAATGCAGAAACACGACAGGGGCTTGGATTAACCGACAAGAGCCGAGGAGGGACAGAAAGAGAAAATCTAGATCTGTGTCCACTGAGATAGCTCACCCTAAAAAGAAAATTGTCACCAATTACTCACCCTCATGTCGCTCCAAACATGAAATTTATTTAGAAAAATGTCTCTGTTTTTCAATACAAGTCAATTGGGTTCTTCAAAATATTCTGTTCTGCAGAAAAAAGAAAGACAGGTTTGGAATGACATGAGGGTGATTAAATGTTTTTTTTGGGGTGAACTATCCCTTTAAATCTATGATTATTGGTTTGGATTCGACCTGTTCTGGAATATCACATTACGATCCGGTTCAAAGCGGTGAAGCTAAAGTGATCCAGAAAGCTGGTAAATCAACAGCCGAAGGGAGCAGCTTGAACGCAACCCTGCCATTGCGGCCCCAAGCAAGGCACTTTACCTGACTCAAAAGGGCGCTCATTAGTCAAAGTAAAAGATAACTACCTTTATTTTCCTTTTCTCTAGTTTGCTCAGCCCTGTAACGCCACATCCGAGACATCCTGCACCATGAAACATTCACTGTACATTGTCCGCACTAATGAAAAACGAGACAATGAGGGGGAACAGAATGCGTATATACACACACTTTTATATATTTATATATATGCATGTATGTATATAAATGTATCTGTAGTTATAATGCACTGTACTGTGGTGTCATCGGTAAATGATATTTTACCAGTATCATCCATCTGAAGCATCTAAAAGCCATTTCACCGTCTAAAACATCCATTTCGTCTATAGAATCTTTCAATGTTTAACATAGCACCATCATTCTTAAAGAAACAGTCCACCCCAAAATGACCCTTATATCCTTAAAAACCTGTATGACTGACTTTCTTCAAACAAAAGAAGATATTTTGCAGAATGTTGACAACCAATCAGTTTCCATTTTATTTTTTCATCCATTCTATGAAAGTCAATAGGAACTGAAACGGTTTAGTTATCAACGTTCACAATAAACAATAAAAGAATTGTCATTTTTGGGTGGACTATCCCTTTAATGCTTCTCATACAAACTACAAGTTGTATCTGTAAAAAAAAAAAAAAAAAAAAAAATGTCAGGCTAACAGGAAAGGTCTTGCCAGCTTTAGTGTTAGTAGAATAAAGTACCCAGAGATACAGCGACTCAACTGAAGGGGACAAAAAGCTATTTTGTTCTTTCGTAACTGCTCAGCATCAAAGCACCGACAAGTGTTGGCTTTCCTGTGGCATGCAAGGGCACATGGAGAAGAATAGCAATTCATACTATGCGAGTGTATTAAGGCTTCATATCTGTACGCTGCCAGGGCATCTGGTAGGATAATCGTTACTCTGCGCTGCTCAATCGCACCGGACAACCAAGAAAACACAGAGAGCCGATAACCTGATTGCTGTGATGTTTTGCACACTGGAACTGGAAAAACATCATTGATCTGTAAGGAGTAAAAATGAAAATACATGTCCTGATTAGTGATAAACTGATATATATCGGCCAGGCCATTCATTTTTAACCCATCGGTACTTACTGACAGCCTTGTCGAAATTAAACATTGCTTATATGCTTAAAACTCAACATTCTGAGTAAATATTGTATGTAATAAGGGAAATACTTAATCAGCACTCATTTGCTTACATATCACCATCAGTACTGGCCATCAAAAAACCATATCGTAGTCCTAAAAATGAATATTTCTATCATGAAACCTGCGCTGTAATTGTGTAGTACGTTACGTGCATATTGAGAACACAAACCATGTCGTTACTGATGTCTCTGAAAAGTCTGTATAAGGAGTATGAGACTCATGTAGTGCTACTGTGAGGCCAAAATGTGAGTTCGTAATAAAAAGGAAATAAAAATATTCACGTCCAGTGCATAATAAGGTATTCAGGCTATCATTTTAGCTCACTGTGCATATAAGGAAGAAAAGAGAACGAAACCTTATCATCCATCTATTATAAACCAACTGAACTGGACAGGAGCGCAATTCGAAAATCAGCACCATCAGATTCGTGCTACTCGCCTCGGGCTGCCTTTCGGGGGGGTTAGTGTTGGTTTTGAGAGGAAAGGCCAGGTAGCAGACCAGAAAGTTTCATACCCTGTTTTTCTAGTGTTCTCAGAGGTTCCGTGCATATTAGAAGGCATTTGTAGTTTTAAACAGGAAGACATGAACATCCCCACAAAAGCTCCTGAAGAGTGCAGAACTTTTTTTTGTCTTCAATGGTTTGTTTTCCGCAGAAAAAAATAATATATATTAATAAGAAGAAGAATTGACTCTCCAGGAAAAGAGCAGCATAATGTGGAGAGAGAAAAAAAACAAAAAAAACTGTGGGACAAAACTACAGCTATAATATACAACCACTCTGGACGATGATGCAAGAGATGCCTCACATAGGGAAAAGAAAAAAATAAACAAGAGGACAAAAAAAGATGTCCTTCCAGGTTGTTTTAGTGCTCTGAAGGTTATTTGTACATGAGGTTTGGGTGCTATGATTCTCCATGGCATAAAATCAGGCAGTGCATCCTACAAAAAGGGTCTTGTTTCTGCCTGTTTTCCGGCCCCAAATTCTACCAGTGGGCTGGGATCTGTGTCGGCTCAGTTTTGGGCATGGTGTCGGATGGTGTGAAAGATCCAGTCCATCTTGGTGGTCCATCCACCATGGTGAGCGTCATTCATTTGCTTCATGAAATAGTCTAGGGCCTCCTGCTCTGTTTTGTCCAGCGCCAGAGTCTTTCGGATGTAAGCGATGTCGTCAAAGGACTGCAGCTCTGGCATGCCTGAGCCCAGCATCATGGAGAAGAGATTTATGAAAAGGTTGGCATGCTGTCTGATAGCCAAGTAAGCCTTGTAGCACATCTCCTGGAACCTGTAGGGGGAGACAGTGAGACGTTCAGCTTCCCTGCTGCATCTATAGAAAGTCCCAAAACTCTAAAAGGAGTCATGAGTTTTTTCTAGTGCTGTCCATTGATTAAAAAAAAATTAACTAATTAATCGCACATTTTTTCTGAAATTAATTGCGATATAAATATTTAAATATACTTTTATATTGCAATAATTTCACATTCAATCTTCAAATTAATGTAGAAACAACATACAGACAGTATATTTTTTAATATTTGTTTAGTGGCATCTTTTTTATGACTGAAGGCAAGTATCTACTGATGTCCCTATGAAATAGTTTTTCCCTAATATTTAACCAGACTATGGCCATTCAACATTACAGTATAATTGAGAGCTATCAATTTTAACATTTATTAGACTTAATAACTTTTAATTTAAGTGAACTTAAAACAATCTCTACATAAACCCATTATAATAAATGTCATATTTACCTGTGCCCTTCAGCAAGTAGGAAATATACAGAAATTGAATAAAGTTATCAAACACTAAATTCTAAATTAAATATAGATGAATCCTTAAAGCTACAAAGTTTGATTTCCTCTTTTTTTCTTTTGTTCTTTGATGAACAGACATCACAGCAGCTGGGTTGTAGGTTATTTGGCTGCTATTACTTTAAGAGCTGCTGCTGTACATGACGTGGATCTGACACGCATGCTAGTACTTTCATTCTCACTTTAATAGGAAATGATACAGGCTGCAGTGCGCGTAGCGCGATGCCATATTTGTTCATGCAATTGAAAAGCACGCATTACGAGCACAGTGTAACGGCTGACAGGACAGGAAAATTCGTTTTTACTGACATATGACATGACAACATCTCATCTGACTGCAGTTCACTGTTGTTCTACCAAAGATCCTCGTCACCTGTACCGTTTCCGTGCTTGTTTGACTAAAAAGTGGCTGAAATGGAAAAGCTCTTGTAAACTATTCAAACTCAAGCTTTGCAACTTTAAATAAAAATTTAAAGCTTAGTTTTTTATTTTTGGTGATTGTATTTAGGCATCAAAAGTGTTTTTTTGTAAAGATTATCTTGATAAACCAAACATGTAAGAATCAAAAACTTTTGTTGGTCACAGAGCTATTCTTCTGCAATAATCCAAAAGTTAATAAAAAATAATCCTACTGGTTTTTTGTCAGAGAGTGATGCTAACTTTTGTGTTGGCCTACAAAATTGCATCACTCCTGCAGTGCTCTACAGATAAAACTACTAACCTACTAAGATGCCAAAATTCTTACAATTTTCAGGAGAAAACATTAAAACATTCCTCAATATGCTTTTATGCTTTTTGAAAAGAAAAAAAAAGACAGTATTTGGATGAGCTCAAAACTCAAAGCCTGTCCTTTCACCAGAGACCATTTCATCATTGGTTTAGTTTTTGTAAGTGGAAACATGGACGTCTACTCCTCTGACACAGTGATAGAGAACAAATCCTGCTTTTTTTGAAGCCTCCTTTGAGTCCCGACTGAAGCAGAGATTTGTTAGAAAGCGGAAGTCTGGAGAAGAGGCAGGAAACTTGGCAGCCGGCTGGCTGTCAGAGTATTGTTGGAGGAGGAAAGGCTGCTGGGATGGAGGCCCGAGAGACCTATTTTGAAAGCCTCTATTGTTCAACTCAATCTCTAATTGTCTTGGATAGTTAGCTGCCTGCCAATTACTATGTTAATGTTGAAACACAATTTGTTTCTGTTAAGCTCACACTGGAAAAATAATTGGCAATGCTTCCAACATGCACATACGCACCTCTCAAACTCTCTGGTTTTAGTGCACTCTTGGGTTCCTCCTTTGCTGATCACAATTAAGAAGTCTTGAGTTAAGACGAACGGCACTCGCTCTCGCTTGTAGCCAAACTTCTTCTTCTTGTGGTCCAAAAAGTGACCAAAATCTATATGAAACAGCTGCAGGGATATAAGCAAAGGACAATATGAGGATATTGATAATGCCTGAATGTTCCAATGGCATTAAGGGATCTAAAGATCAGGTTCATACCTGCCCATCATCCTTCACCATGATGTTACTGTTGTGTCTGTCACCAATGCCCAGAATGAAAGTGGCCACACAATAGCCAGCGCAGGATCGCGTAAACAAGTCGATGGCCATGTCATACCTATTAACACAGATGATTTTGTTACTGGATATTTGAATCACGCATTGTACATTCATTTTGAATTTAAATGGTGAAAATAATTATAAAAAAAAAAAAAAAAAAATCACCACTCACATCTCGCCCTTGTTCTTGTCCTTTAGCCACTGATGCAGTGTTGAACTGTTAAACTGCAGTGCCCCTTTTAGACCTCCTTTACACTGAATCTGCATGATGGTGTGGGAACTTCTCACTACCTCGATGAGACCCACGCAGTCTCCAATAGACAAGCAGCCATAGGGGAGCATTCTGGGATACCAAAAATTTGAGAGTTAATACCAAATTCTACATCTTTTCAAGCTCACTAAAGACTTGGCTGCAGGAAAATTAAGAACAACTTAACATTAATACTTGGTTACTACTATTTATTTGGCTGAACAATGTTTTGGTTACCAGGCAAGATGTTTTACCACTACACCCACATACCTCAGGTCCAGCCCCTGATTTTGCCAAATGTTCTCCATTATTCTGATGATCTGAAGTGTCAACATGTCTTGCCGCAGGTCTAAGGAAAGGAAACGGTTTAGTTTTTTACCGTACAAAATACGGACAGTCACACTAAAAGGAAAAAAAAAAAAATAGAATAAAAATCTTACCATCCCCATTTTTGAAGATGATCTCATTGTTTTGGAAGAGAAGTTCGGACATGATGTCAGGATTTTCCCAGTTCAGCCAGAGCGGTCTCTTGGCAGA
This sequence comes from Tor tambroides, assembly GCA_021397915.2. Taxonomy (NCBI): domain Eukaryota; kingdom Metazoa; phylum Chordata; class Actinopteri; order Cypriniformes; family Cyprinidae; genus Tor; species Tor tambroides. The sequence continues at coordinate 74,122 of JAFVLL020034482.1, forward strand.
GGACATGATTCTGCAGTCTTCAAGTCTACCATGCAAACAGAAAAACAAAGTCAGAAATTAAACAGACTACCGAAAAAGTGGGGTCAGTACAATTTTCTTTTTTCTATTGAGAAGTCTTGTGCTCACCAAGGCTACATTTATTTGATGAAAAAATACAGTAAAATAAACTAATATTGTGAAATACTATTAGAATTTCAAAAATATAATATATATTTCTATTTGAATATATTTTAAAATGTCATTTATTCCTGTGATGCAAAGCTGAATTTTCAGCATCATTACTCCAGACTTCAGTGTCACATGATCCTTCAGAATCATTCTAATATGCTCATTTGCTGCTCATGAAACATTCTTATTATTATCAGTGTTAAAACAGTGGTTCTGCTTAATGTTTTTGTGGAAACTGATTTTTTTTTCAGGATTATTTAATGAATAGGAAGTTTAAAAAAAAGCACTTATTTGAAAAGGAAAATTTTGTAACATTATAAATGTCTTTACTGCCATGGTTAATCAATGTTAAAACCAACATGTGCCACCCCTGCTAAGAGAACATTCATTCTCTCAGCTGTAAATTCTGCACAGTGTGGTACTCACCGTAGGTTACCCAGCTGGTGGGCGGGGTTGAGTGGAGAGGTGAAATTTTGGAGTGCATCCATGTAGTCCGGTCGCCTCATCTGCTCCACCAGGAACTTCATTTGCACCTGAAAATCCAAAACAAACACACTTAAAAGTCAGTCAATAAATAAAAACATTATTCTAAGGTCAACATCAGGGTAATGAATAACCTCAGATTTTCATATAATTTAATTTTAGTGTTTTTTTCTATTATCTACTGCCCTATTATTGATTTCCACTACACCAGGAAGCGGGTGCAATAAAATTAAACGAAAAATATGACTATTTTCATTTTGTTCATTTTTTCCATATTAATAACAACAAAATTTTTAAGTTGTATTTTCAATGATGCTGTTTAATTTTCAATTAATTTTCAAACTTATCTCTTTAAATTAATTTATCAAATTGCAGATTCTTTAATCCATTTATCAACATGCTAAGCTGCTTATTTGATTTTTTTAATTAATTAATTTTAATCACGTTTATACAAATTGTTTATACATTTCCCAGGTGATTTACTGATTCCTTAGATGATTTTTCAATTATCAAGTAATGAGTATCACATTTGAGCCCCCATAATGAGGAGCTTCTCACACTGAAGAATAGAAAGTCATTGGTCTCCTCAAACCTGATCCAAGTTTTTCCTTAGCAAACTCAAAACAACTTAATTGACCAATAAACTTTAAACTCCAGTTCATTACTTTAACAACATTGAGTGGGATGTTAAAGGTAATGCCTGAATGCATTTTAAAGGATCACCTCACAGAGTGGATGTTGTATCCTCCGTAAATCTAATCTAACCGCTAGAGTTTCATTCGCAGTGTACGTAAACACTCTCCTAATATAACCTCACATTACTTCCATTCACCTACTTTGGAGTGGGGCGAGAAGGTCAAGGCTGAGTTTACCTTCTGGGTTTCATCCTTCTTCTCCTGTTTGAGAATGTCTGGGTTGATGAGCTTCTCCATGGCTTCCACCTACATGTCTGTCAGGAGTACTGGTATGCCACATGCACGACAATTGCGACTCCCAGCAACAGACCAAGCCTTCTGACTCACAGGTTTTATGGTACATTCTGACCTGCAACCCCTGGCGTTTACAAGGTTACAATTTAACTTCATTTGGAGCTTCAAAAACATCATGATATTGAAGTCAGTGTACGTAAAACCCTGACAGAAAAGAGGAAATCGCTTACTTCAAATGCCAAAAGAAGAAGTGCCCAATCCTCTGGTTGGTAAGAGCTTTTTTCAGCAGAAGTAACAGTGGGTTATAGGAATCTCTGCTCATACTTCAAAACCTTAAATGAATGAAAAGTGAAACACTGAAAAACCAACAAGTAAACACATTTATAATCAGGGGTGCACATAAGTTTTTCAGCCTGGTTCTCATATGAGAACCTGGAGATTTGGTTTGGTCCTCACACTGCATATAGGGGGGAAGGGGGGAAGAGGGAAGGGGAAGGGAAGGGGAAGAGAGAGGGAAGAAGGGAAGGGAAGGAAGGAAGGAAGTGGTGTGGCCAAGCATGGTGACCCATACTTGGAATTTGTGTCTGCATTTAATCCATCCAAGTGCACATGCACACAGTAGTGAACACCACTTTCCAGACAGTGGGCAGCCAATGCTGCGGCGCCACAGGGGAACAGTTGAGTTAGTTGCCTTGCTCAAGGGTCTCACCTCAGTCGTGGTATTGAGGGTGGAGAGAGTGCTGGTTATTCACTCCCCCCACCTACAATCCCTGCCGGACCTGAGACTCGAACCCACGATCTTCAGGTTACAAGTCCGACTCTCTATCTATTAGGCCACGACTGCCCCGCGACCCATTAAATGTTACTATAAAAATAAATGTATAGTTATAATATTATTGCACTTTATTTATTTAGTTTTTTTAATAAAATAATAAACTAAATAATAAAGTGTGATAATACTATTTAAAATTAAAGGGAAGTATTAAAGACAACTACAATTATTTTATAGTAAACTTAAAAATAAATTGCTAATATTTACTACTACTACTTTTTTTTTTATATGAATTTATCATTTTCAAACTTAAAAGCAGCAGGCTTTTATTTTGGCAGGTTGTCGGCAAGTAAGTATACGCACTTCCTGGTTTAGCGCTGCTGAGTGAAGAGCATCAGTGAATGAAATGTCACAGTTTTGCATTGTGCTTTGAAAACGGCATTGGAAAGCCTAGATTTATGCTTTCAGTTTGAATAGAAATCTTATATAGTACAGTTGTCAATCTAAAATGGTAATTGTGCATTAATAGCTGTCAACCATGTCGGTTCCGCAAATGTGCTTTCAGAAGTTATTTACACCGCGCATTTTTTATTTTGGTCACGCATGCCGACCTGCATATCACTTATGTGCACCCTTGTTTATAATCAATAACTGAATATAACAGTCTTACCTGAACCAACTGAATGAGGTACTGCGAGAGTTTGTCATCAGTCAGATACTTCTCAAGGCACCGAACTGCAAAGTCTCGGATCATTGGATCAGGGTAGTTACAGTCAAGCAACTCCATGGCTTGTTCCGGCTTTATTGCGGGCCAGTCTTTAAGAAGACAATACATCTGTGCAACTTCATCCCTGGAATTCCATTTTACCGCTAGGAGAATCTTTGGCAGGATTTCTGGAATATTTACACAATACTGCCTAGAGTAGAAAACACAAATACAGTTTTAAAATATAAATTAAAAATATTAATAAATTAACTTTTGTGCCAATGGACACCAAAATGAGGAGACTTCATGGGGGTGTTGGACTACCTGTGTCTCCATAAGAAGTCTTTTTCCTGCTCAGTGATCTCAGAAAGCGGGTCCCTGTTGCTCAGCTGACGAAGTTGCTCTATATCTGCCTCCGTCATGGCGTGGTCTCGCGCCAGTCTGCTGCTCTGTAAGTCAGATCAGAAACTCAGTTAATAAACAGAGAACAAATGCCATTGGAAAGGAATCTAAATTCAAATTTTATTTATGTTTAACAATTACTTATTAAAATTTTAAATATGACAATATTTGCAAATGTTTGAAATACATTTATTTTTTCCATTTTATTCTATACACATTACCATTCAAAAGACTGAGGTCAGTAAGACTTTAAGAAATCAATGCAACTATTCATTACACATTACACTTCATTATTCCACAAAAATATTAATAAGGGAAACTGGTTTCAGTATTGATAAGAAATGTTTCTTGCTGAAAATTCTGCTTTGTTATCACAGGAATAAATCACATTTTATTAAAATAGAAAACAGTTAAAAATATATATTAAAATAGAAAAGTTATTTTAAATTGTACTTCTATTTTACACTATTATTATTTTTACTATATTTTTTATCAAATAAATGCAGCCTTGGTGAGCATAAGCGACTTCTTTCTAAATCATACCAACCCCAAACTCTTGAAAGGAAGTGTACTTTCAGTGTGAATAAACCTCAATTAAATGTTGACATTTTGAGCAACAGTCTTTTCAAGACAGACCTTATGACCTCTGTTATAATTAAACAACACTGTCTGGTTCTGTAGAAGTGATGCATCAGTGACTTTAACAAGAAAGCAGTAGTTCAAAATGAATGAATCAGAGATGAATCAACAATGTTTTGAGAAAGTCAATAAGCGTCCAGGACCCATGCTTCTAAAAAAAGTGGACGGTCATTGCTGAGATATATTACAAAATCAAATGAATTAACATGATATTTATTAATTGGAATAATGACTCATTAGGTGACCGTAGAGAATGACAGAGATGTTTCTCATGCTCCACAGGCTTGTAAAGGGTATTAATAGCACCAGGATGTGTGTCACTATAATTAATTAATTAGGATGTGTGTCTGTAAGCTCACCTGTCCAGACTGGCAGTAATTGTATCCCATCTCCCTAGATATTATCCAGTTAGCGTGATCCTCAATCGTGGCCATATCAGGGAACTTAACGGGTGAGCTGAAGTAGTCAAACTCCAGCTCTAGACATGGGGTTTCCTAGAGCAAAAATAAATACATAAATGAAAAAATACAGCAAAACGCATTCACACATTAGTAAGTAACTAAATAACACTTTACTAAGAACTAATACAGTTTTAGCATCAATGCCATTACACTCCTGAATTCTGTATCAAGGCCATTAGACTTTAGAAGATTTTTCTAAATAACTAAATAAAATAAACACCACACTGAATAAACAGAATTAGACCATACACTCTTGATTAACCATGTCACCTCAGATTAGACAACACAGAAGAATCGTATTAGAGCTTATTAAAGTGGCTCAGTGCTCAAAGAGGTTATGTAAGAGGGGAAACCTTATTAGGGTTAGAGCCCGTGACCCCAATGGGGTTGAGGAGGTCTTCTAGGCCGTGTGGTACTGGCCACAGGTTCAGTGCCATTTTTCCTGAGACCAGAGTGTGTGTGTAGTCAAACAGGTTGACGTTTCCCCAGGCCAGTGGACAGTGCTCCTGTAGAAGATCATTTAAATGTTAATTTCTGATCAATGCACCATTAAAATACTGTAAATAACCATTCTGAACTGCACTCTTACAAGAGTATGAGCAGTCTTTAATACAATGTTATTTTAGTGTTATTTATATACTATTAATATTCTGACTTGGCTTTTATTTTTAGATTTAAATTTTTCATATTTTTTAACATTTTGCAGTTTGTTTTTCATTGACTACTTATATTTTAAGCTTTATTTCAATCAACAAAACTATTTTTTAATAGCTTTACTTTACAATAACAACACTACAGAAAAGCAAGTCATTACCTCTTTTGCCCCCTTCCTTCCTTTCACAGAGCAGATGGAGAGACAGAGGCGAGCTGCCCGGGGGATGTCGGGAATGTACATGTCATAGGTCAGCCACTCGTTCCACCTGGAAACAGACAGAGATATTGTCAGCATGCTATCAATTTTTTAAAAATCTATCATTTTGCATTTCAAATGTCTAACACTTTTAGAAATTATAATATAGTGCATGACATCAGGGGTCTGGCAACCTCCAGCCACCACTGGCATGCTGAGGGCAATCACTGGCATACGGGAGAAATTAATATGACTAATTATCATCTGGCCAGGGCCTACTAGACTGAAATAAATCTATTTTCCCACTGACAGCATGGACGTATTGGTTAAGCTAAGTGGTACAATGCCACTCACACACTCTGCACTGAATTTTGCATAAATGAGGAGGATATTTTGAAATGAGGGTTTCTACAGAAAAAAAAAAGATGGGGTGGGGTGTTTACGTCACAGTTATTACCAAGAAAAATGTCACTTTGTCTCAGAAAGACTGTTGAATGATGCACTCGTTTGACATTTACAGCCAACATAGCACATCTGGATACTTTGGTGTGGATGTGTATATGTGCATCTTGCATAACATCTTGCAATTCAACTTTTTCCTCAGTATTGTGAGCATTAATATGAATACGAAATAGAATGTACCAAAAAAATGTTTTGAATTAAATACACATTTTGTAATACAGACAGACCCTTTCATCCATGAATTTAGGCACCTGTTAAAAGAGATATCAAATCTGAATTCTGACAAAAAAAGTCTGAATTTTGAGTTACCTCAAAATTGCAAGATATATTTTATTCATGATTGTGAAAAAGAATTGTGTGATAATTTTTTTTTTCCATGGTGGAAACAGGCTTCCCTAGGACTTCTCTGTGATGAACTGATTGTAGTATCAGATAAGACAAGTGATCACATGGTACCTTGGGTTTGAACACGGCACACGCTGTGTGTTGACATTATCACACAACTGTTCTCCACCATGGTAGATCCCTGTCCGCACATAAATCTGAAACAAAAGGTAAAAACCTATGAGCAAACAGCCTTAAGAAAACACTATTGCAAAAAGGTCACACAATTATTAAAAGAAATACATCAACAGCTTCCTGTTCTTTCACAATGTGAAACTTCTGCTATCTTACAAAACACTTCCCATGCATTTCAGTATAATAAAAGACTTTCATAATACAAAAAGACATCATCTAAGCACCTTGTCAATATCCCGAATATTCACATTAACGTATGTGGCGCAGAGGACACGTATCCTTAGAGTACTGTTAATAGTCCAGAGGGATTTGGTGGAGGCCTCTCCGTTCATGTAAGGCGTGGCGGTGGAGATCCGGCGGGCGTAGGAGGGCATGGTGAAGTTGTCCATGGGCAGCTGAGAGTAAAGACTGTCCTTGGACATAAGCATGAGGTTTGGCAACCGACCCAGCATAATGCAACTCCGTACATACTGCCAGAATGAGAAAGAGAGAAACAGAGAGAGACTACGTACATAAAGCCACATAATCAGCATATCTCATGGACCATTAAGTCATCCAAAATGTCCAGAGCTATTTTTAGTGTCCTAAACACTAATTCTGGCAGTACTTTTTGTTGGGATGATATAAAACTTCAAATGCAGCCGGATACTGCGACTACTCATTTGCATTCTGTGTACTGGCTGGTTTTGAGATAATGAAAGCTTGAAACAAACACATGACCAGTGCCAAAACCCTGAAAAATCTGAGACGACTAGAAATTTCAGATGCCTAATAATCAGTGCCCAGTATAAAACCACAAATCTGTATAGAAGCAGAATGAGAACTTAAAAAAATAAATAAATTAAAAAAAAAGTAACACAGAAACTGCATTCATACACAGAATAATTCAAGAACATGTATGCCAGGGGTGCCCAACCCTGTTCCTGGCGATCGACTGTCCTGAAAAGTTTAGCTCCAACTCTAATCAAACACACCTGCCTTTAATTTTCACGCGATCCTGAAGACATTAATTAGTTGCTTCAGGTGTGTTTGATTAGAGTTGGAGCTAAACTTTTCAGGACAGTCGCTCGCCAGGAACAGGGTTGGGCACCCCTGATGTATGCAATTGTGTGTGTCTGAGGTACTTTAGTGAGGCCAAAATTGCCTGAATACCTTGTACTGACTGATGGGGTACTTTTCCAACAGATACTCGTCACAGCCGCAGACTTTCAGGATGTATTTGCCCTGATATTCTTGCACGCACATCTTTAGCTGCTCGGCCGACAGCAGCATGCTCCTTGTCTTCTTCCTGATGGCTTCGGCAATCACCTGCTCAGGTACGCAGTCGTGATTGATCTTAAGTGTGTACTTTTGCTTGTCGTTGTTGGGAGAGACGATCACCCAGATAACCACAATGATTTGACCTAGCACACAAAGAAGATCAGAGTGTTAACAGGAACAGCATTATTGAATTGATTCCTTAAGGCATCAAGCATGTGAGAACAAACAATTAATCCCACATGGCAACTGAGTGTGTTAAAAAGAAAGGCTGAACGTTGAATACATCCCAATGAAGCTGTCAGGCAATTAATGTAATAGAGTTGTTGTGCATACACTACTCCAGGCTAGAGGAAACAGAGGGCAAAAGCAAAAAACAAGCATCACATGCTTCATGACTACTACTACTACAACACAAGCCCATTCACATAAGAAAGAAAACAGAATTGCTGCAACACAAAACTTCCAGGAATGACTCCACACTTTGAAGATTATTACTGGCTTCAAGCTATAACCCATAAAGAAACATTCCATGTCATTTTCAACCTCAGAATCAATGTGCCGCATCTGTGGCATGCTGTCGATTACCACAGCCAATAGTGTCGACTGCTCCGTCAGTGTGTATTAGCAAAAATGCAATCAAAGCCTAGCAGGCAGTTGGGTGGCAAAATTAATGAATGTTTAAAACATGCAAAAACATTAGTGTTTTGAAAGGACCTGTTAATGTGCTAGTGTAAACTAGTGTGGTAAATCATTTATATCAAATATAAAATTGTTTCAAATATTTTAATTAATCTATATTTCCCTCAATATTTCCTTTAATATTTTAAAAAACAATACTTAATTTTATTTTAATGCATTTTAATTCACTGTAAAAAAAAATATTTACTAAGACATTTTAAAGCATGGAAAATCAGGGACTTCCTTTTATATATCTGAGGAATGATGCAAACAAACTGTTAAACAAACAGTTCAAAATAGGTGAAGCTTACATTAGGCAGTATATTAAAATCTCTGACTTTTGACGCTCACTCACAGTGATGACACAAACATGACACAATACTGGTGTAAAAAAGACACTTAAAAAATGCAAAACACTGAATAATGCATATAGATTTTATATTGTATATAAATATAATAACAGGAAGGGACCTAGAATCCTAATGCACTGTTCTGCAGCAGAGTTCTGCAAACTCTGCCCACAGAAATTACACTGGTAATCCATAAGCAGAAGTGCCTAGAAAAGTTGTCTCACTTCGACAGAACTATGTAAAGAACATCATAGTCAAGAAAGACTTTTTTTTTTTTTTTTTAATCTCTTGTGAGTTTTCACGGTCAAGCACCTCTCAGTATCTCTAACTGACAACATGCCACAACTGGAAATAACCTAAAATATTACTATAAAAGTACAAGCCTACCTTTGTCTAATTTGCCATATATATGCTTTGGAAGCTCTGGTGAAGACTCCACGTTAGGAGGATAAACGTATAATGCTCGACTGTGTGGCCCACTGGCGTCTCGCAGCTCTACTGAGTCTTTGCAGACATTAAGAATATTTCTCCTAAAATCCTGCACCTCAGGATCCTTCACTAGATCAAACTCGCAAACTGGCATGCCGATGGCAAAACCTGAAACACATTAAAAAACAAACAAACAAACAAAAAACAACATCTTAGAACAGGGTCAGAAGAGAAGAGAGGTAAACCTGGTGAATCAAATACGATAGTATTCAAAAGTTTGGGGTCAATAAAAGTACAGTATTAAAAATACAGTAAAAACAGTAATACTGTGAATAATATTACAATTTAAAATAACAAATAATAACTGTTCTATATTTTAAGAATTAAAAAAAAATAATTGATTCCTGTGATGGCAAAACTGAATTTTCAGCATCATTGCTCTTTAGTGTCACATGATCCTTCAGAAATCATTCTAATACAATGATTTGCTGCTCAAGAAACATTTCTTATTATTATCAATTTTGCAAACAGCTGTGCTGTTTAATATTTTTGTGGAAACAATGATACATATTATAGTATTGTTTGATGAAAAGACAGTTCAAAATAACAGCATTAATTTTAAATGTTTAATATTATAATTGTCTTTACTGTCACTTAATTAATTTTAATGAACATCTTGGCGACTCCAAACTTTTGAATGGTAGTGTACATTTTTCAGAAATTGAGGATTTAGGGAATTTTGGATAATCTGTTATTACTGAATTTCATTTCATGTCAAATGCTTTGAAGTTGTTTCAAGTGATGCATATATGCATACAGTAAATAAAGGAAAAACCAGCCCATGTGTGATCTTACCGATTTCTCTGTTGAGGATTTTTTCCTCTCTGTTCCCTACAGGTTCTATGACCTTTAGGAAGGGCTGGAATAGCCGAAGGTCGCAAAGTCTTCTCGTCTCATCGTAGAACTCCTCACGCTCCGCCTCTTGCGTTACACTGACGAAAATATAGGAGGTCTCCTCCTGCAGCAGGTGGTGGAGGGGGTACTTCCTAGCCTCCTTAAACAGTTCATGTTTGATTGTGATAAGAGTGGCCTCCCGGAGGCACTCTAGTGTCAGGATCATGCCATTGGGCAGTAAACAGTCCACCAGAATCCTGGGGGGCATCAAATGGATGCCCCATAGTTCTCCTGAGGAGGGTCTTGGAGGCATGATGTGTAGTCCTCACAATCTTCAATAGGAAAAAAAAAATCTCCAACCTCTGTTTCTCCTGAAGGGGAACAGGACAAATAATGTATGTTTTGGCAACATGTTTGACATCAATAAAATCAACAGATAAGACAAAATGTTCAGCACCGCAAACTACACCTCAGATAAACAAGTCAGCATGTCCCAAAACAACAAACAAATTAGGTCTTGAGAGACAAAGTCTGTAGCATAGATCGCAAACAAGCATAATAAACTTGGATGTAACAACAGTGATGCTACTCATTAACCTGCGTTTGGTGTCTGTAGGATGTTTCCACAGCAGCACAACTGTTTTCAACATTGAAAATAAATTTGAGAAGTAAATCAGTATATTAAAATGATTTCTGAAGGATCATGTGAAATTAATGTAATGTAATGGCTGCTGAAAATTCAGCTTTGCATCACAGGAATAAATTACATTTCAAAATTTATTACAATAGAAAACAAATTAATAATAATAATAAATAAATTTATTAATAATAAATTTGTTTAAAATTGTAATAATATTTTTACAATACTACTGTATCTATCATCAAGTAAAAGCAGTTTTGGTGAGCATAAGAGAGTTTTTTCAAAAAAACATTTAAAAAAATCTTACCCACCCCAAACTTGTGAATGGTACCTAAAAGACACACACACTAGTACTAAACCATGAAGAGTCATTTAATGTGGTCACATCAGTCTTAATAAAAAAACATGCTTACAGGAAGTTCAGTACAACCCAACATCACTGAGCAATGACAGAAATGCATAACTTTGTGTGAAATTTCCACACAACATGGAGCCAAAAACATTTGGCACTTCATACTGAAGTGGATGACTTGTTTTTCCCTGTAAACATGTGCCAACAAAAAGACACCCGTATGCATCTCCTGGGTGTAAGGCTGCTGAAAGCAATTCACTAGTCTGACAAACAGCGTCTTTCACCATGTTAATGTGTGATCTGAAATTATTGGATTTTAAAACTAGGCCATGTGAGATGAACACGTCAGATCTTTTGTCCTGACTATGCTCCGATGTAGTTCTTCCAGTTGATTCATGTAAAACACCATGTAAATGTTTATTACAGGGCTTTGTGAATCTTGGTAATGCCACGGTTGTAACCACTATATGCTTTCACTCTTTTTATTTCTTTTTTTTCTCTCTTCACAGTAAAAAAAGAAGGGGGAAAAAATATTTAAAAAAACAGACATTTGTGCTTACCTTAGTGTGACGTTAGGGCCACTTGTAAATGTCCATCATAATTCAGACCTTCATCTGATATGCTTGCTTTATAACTTCTCTTCAGATCCACTGAATTATACTGTGACAACAGCAAGAAGGACAAACATTCAGTGTCTAGTGGAAAGTGGACCAGCTCGCTCAGTTTAGCCAAAACAACTCAACCGATACCCATGCCAACACTACCAACCACAACAAACCTCCACAGCAGTGTTTAGAGTGACAGAGATGGGAAGATAATAAGATTAAGAGGTTTATCATTCTTGAATATGAATAGACTAAGCCACAATGACAGAGAAACACTTGCTAAAATTAACTATTTATAAACACATAAGTCACAAACAATTTTGTACAATAACAATGTTTTACCCAAGTTTATTAGTTTAAACCACTGGTCAAAAAAAACAAACACACCTTGAATCATGACAGAGCAGAAACCTGCACTACTATGACTACAAACCGGCTTAACAACACCGCTAAACAAGTGTTTCATAAATAAACAAACTGAAATTTATAATACGAACTTATTGAAGTATTTTAAACCATTAAAAAACGTACTACATCTTATTAAAGCAAAAGCACATTTGGAAAGCTCATATACATGACATAATTAGCCAGCTAGCAATCCCAGACATAACATACTAATTAAAAGAAAACTGCCATTTTTATTTGTCAGAGAGTTTTAAAAAGTCGAAAATAAAAAGAAACTTTAGTTAGCGTATAACTAATTCATTAAAGACGGATTATTTCTTTAAACAATAAGATATTGGTTCCTTTAGCCACCTAGCCGCTAGGCTATTCCGCTACAGCTAACCCGACAACTTTCAGATAAAATATACCTTAATATCCCGCCAATGACGCTTCAATAGATAATACACTGAAACGGCACATAAAATTTTAAAAGACCACCAGCGCTGTTATTCAAACAATAAAGGAATAAACACATAGCTCACGTTTATGTGTATAGCTAATAGGGGTATGTACCGAAGAGTTGTTGTGAGGTAATTCGCTGTTGGTGTTCAGTCGCTCGTTCAGGATGTAAATCCAGCGCGGGGCTTTGCTGGGCCTCTAGCCGCCCCGCTCTGACACGCACCGCCTCTCCATCATCACAGCAGCGGCGGCGGCGGATCGCGAGCAGTGTTTTCACACAAATCATTCATCACTGAGGGAGAAAGATAAAATACGTGCTGTCCAGTATCCGATGGATTGTATAAAAATCGTCAGAATCGCTGTCACGATGGAATAAGGGAGGATCCTGTGAATAAATAAGCACCAAAGTGTGGCCGGATAGGTAAAAGGGAGGGTGACTGCTAAAGGGAGAGAGGGACAGAGCGAGCGATGATGACAAACCCAGTGAACTCCTTTTTTTTCCAATCGATCAACCCACTGTGGTATAGGATAGCCATATGTTCAACAAACACGTGCTAAACAAGGGAAATAAAGTGTGAGTTGTTAATCTTGTCAGGAAGCCATAAAAATCGTAAATATGATATTTATGCCATCTTCAGACTGCAAATATATACACGAAAATGTGTCTTTATACAGACTGCTTGATGCTACAGAGGCACACAGGCATTGCAATTGCAGAAATAATTAATGTTGAATGTATTAATGAATGGGAATGAATAGACAAATGTTTAAAATATGAAATTATGAATAAATTAGACTGCATAAGCAATTTCCTTTATCATTGTCTTTACAGACATACAGTTTGTTTGTTTTTTAGTTAATCCGTATTAATTTAGATCTGGATAATTGCATATTTAATAATAGTTGTATAATTTCAATAGGTTGTTTGTTTATTGACACTTATACTTTTATTTCTTTCCATACGTGTAAAAATACAGAGAAATTATATTCTGTATTTTTTTATTATTATAAATGACTGACAAACTTTTACTCAGTTAAAAGTCAAGGTCAAGAACCTTGCTGAAAATATACTTGAATAAAATTTTCACATACTTGATTACTTTTTCACAATTAATTGTAAAAGTAATTTTAAAATGTAATCTTAATTTATTGTTGATTTCTCCAATAATTATTTACTTTGTAGTTTGAACGTCTGGATTTTTAAGGAGCAAAAAGTAGCCTTGTAAATTCAACTGAGTAAAATACAAGTATTTAGTTGCAATACTACTCGCGGAAATTACAAACGTATTTATATTATACGGATAATAGTAATGAAGTACACTACCTCAAGTAGACTACTTCACACACCCGTTTGTCAAGTCATATCCTCGCGCATCTTCTCATTGCGCGTGCTGAATCGTCAATCAGATTCTCACTTCGATAGGAGATGGACTGTACCAACTAGAGTGAGGGAGACATTAATATAAATTGCACAATATTTCCGACCACTGGAATTGTGATTAAGAATACAGTTTTCCAATGTATGTATTATCATAATTCAAATCTTCCTCTGTCTCATTTATGCAACGTTTTCCACGTATTTCTAGTGTTTTTGAAACCGTATGCGATTGAAAACACCCCCCTGCTGGACGCTTGAAGCATGCGGCGCACGTCAAGCTGGAAGAAGTTGAGCAGCAGAGAGAGCTTGGAAGGATGCAGGGAAGATGGCGATGAATGTAAAGAACAGGGATGCTTTTTATCCAAGTGCTGATTATTGCGATATCTACACATCTCAGCCTGTAAGCTATGGAGATTGCAGCCATTATTTCCCTCGGATGACAGGTAAGATAAGACAGTGTTTTCGAAATGATTTTCAGTGCATTGCGTTGTAACTGATGCTCTGCATCAAATTTGCTTTGCACTGCAATGGTTTAAAATAGGAGTTTATTAGGGACCGATCTTTATTTTTAAATAATGGTAAGATTTATGAGAAGAAGGGCCTTGATATCACACTAACCACTGACAGATTGAGAATGAACATCCCTATCTGCATTGCTAAAGGACCATGGCACATCAAATGTTAATGGAACACTATGTACATGACTAACATATTTCAAATATCACTGAAATTCTTCAAGTGCACCTTTTATATTCTATGCCACTCTGTTTCTGTTATATGATGATATGTTGCATGGATGTTATGTGTTTGCATTAGATCAAGTAAAAAAAAAATGCATACAAGCTTTTTCAATATATGCTTTTTCACAGAGAGTGGACCAATAATAAGTTTATTTATTACATGTAAAATTATGCAGAACAGAGTAAGAGGCAAGTTTAGTGAGGTATCTGGTAGGTTTTGCCCATGTTCATTGTCACACTTGAGTCTAGATTATAATAAATGTGCTGATATGGAGGGACATTTAAGATCAGTGATGATTATTGGCTAAATGTCCCAGTAAGAGTCCATAATGTCACAATTTGCAGTCCATGTCTTCACAAAACACAAGGTAACACAAGGTTACTACTGTGGATTTTATTTTGGCAGATGATTCATGTGACATCTAACTAACCAGGCCATACGAGACATAAAAATGCTCAATTTTGATTTATTTTACAAGAGAGCAGTGTTTTGTGCAAATCATGGATGAAGTATTAAAGTGGCTTTTATTTATGGTGAGAAGCCATACAGCTCTGATAAAAGCACTGAAATGCATCTGCCAAAACAAAAGGATGAAATGCGTGATAATCGTAATAAACACTGCAAATGTCCCTTAAGCACAGAGAGCAACCATGCATGTAATGCATTTATTCTGCTCTCAATAATTGATGCTGTCAAAGAACAACTGTACAATGCACGAACAACTTAGAAGTGTTTTGCAGCGGTGAGTGGTGTAAAACAACCTGGAGCATCAAGTGATAGTACTGCTTTACCTTCTCATGTGCCCTGCATACCTTGCATTATAGATGCCCAACGAGAACAATCCTCCCTAAATCTAAAAATATTTGTTCCTAGTCCTGATGAAAGGGCAGATGTCGTTCTCCAACTAAATTTTGCATCGCTTCCAAAAACCAGTGGATTTAATCTGAATGGAGAGAGCAGGTATGTGTCCCTGACCTTGAGTTGGGACTGTAGGTTCTACTTAGACCTATTTCTGGGCTTGTATTCTCTGATGACCAAGAGATATCAGGTTTGTTTTCAGGTCAAAAGAAGAGGAATATAAAATGGTAGGCCACTGATTTTTTTAAATAGTGCAAATGAAGATGAAGAGACAACTACAAGTAAGACTACAACTTCATAGGTTATTCTTTCATAGCCAGACCAATGCATGACCAAATTTGAAAAGCAACCACAGTCCAGTTTGCTAATGGAATTGTTCACACAAAAATGAAAATGTGCTCTAAATTGACTTACTTTTAGACCATCCAAGATGAAGAGGAGTTTGTTTCTTCATCAGAACATATTTGTAGAAATTTAGTTTTATATCGCTTTTGGGGCAGTCGTGGCCTAATGGATAGAGAGTTGGACTTGTAACCCGAAGGTCATGGGTTTGAGTCTCAGGTCTGACAGGGATTGTAGGTGGGGGGAGTGAATAACCAGCACTCTCTCCACCCTCAATACCACGACTGAGGTGAGACACTTGAGCAAGGCACCAAACCCCCCAAACTGCTCCGTGGGAGCTGCAGCATTGGCTGTCCACTGCTCTGGGTGTATGTTCACTACTGTGTGCATGCACTTAAATGCAGAGGGCAAATTCTGAGTATGGGTCACCATACTTGGCCACACACCACTTCCTTTTCCCCTTTGCTCACCAATGGATCCTCTGCACTGAATGGGGAGTCATCTTGGCTGAATCAGTAGAGAAATATGCACAGATCAAGGACTGTTTACAAACCAAAACAGTTCTAAACAAATATGTGGGTGGATTTTCATGTGAGAGGACAACAGTGGATGGACTTTTTCATTATGGATTATGGACTGGAATTTTGGCCAGAAGCAACAGCTTGAAATTTTAACATTAAAACATTTTATTGATGAATTTGTTTTTTTACAAACATACAGCTTTTCACTTATGGACTGGAGTTGTGCGGATTACTTTTGGATTATTGAGATGCATTTATCAGCTGTTTGGACTCTCATTCTGACGGCACCCATTCACTGCAGAGGATCCATTGGTGAGCAAGTGATGTAATGCTAAATTTCTTCAAAGCTGTTTCCTTGAAGAAACAAATACACATAATCTACATCGACATCTTGAGTGGCCTGAGAGTGAGTGAAATACCTTATAGCACAACAGAACACCTGAAAAAAATAATGCAAATAATTGCACAGTTCTTCTGTTTGTTTAAACGATTAGACTTTGACTAAACCAACAATTCTGACAATTTGGGGATAGGACTAGCTGTTTGACCAAACAACTGGGGATAAGGAGAGCATTTGAGACCCGATAGAAACCATTTTTACTGAAAATAAAACTTTAAAAATGAAAAAAACATTAACAGCTCCATTTATGGATATAAACTTTGGGGTATTTAAGAATTCCAAGAAGGGCCTTTCATGCTGACCGGAAACAGAACCATTTGGCACATTCTTATGTCTATTTTAGTCAGCTGAATCATTGTTGTCATGATCCCGTCGGAACTGATACACTGGAAATATCACACAGCCACAAAACAGCTGACTCTCCATCCCCCCACTCGCTCAGCCTCAGATCTGCCGAAGCACCAAACATGCACTGAGTTCAGGAGGCAGGAGTCAGCCCTAATTACATCTACAGGAGGCCGTACTGCAAAGATTCACGCTTTCACTTAGATATGTTGCAGAGGAGTTTTGTTATGTTTCTCTTATATACTGTAGGAATATAGATCTAAAATCAATGTGGACATCATAGATAATTTGGTTTTGAAAGATTTTAACAGGAAATTAAGTTTGTATTGAAATATCTGACTTTTGATTGCTGACTTTGGTATCTAAAAAACATTGAGATCTCTTTTAAAACATTAGAGGAGACACATGTGAAGAACATCAGAAGAATCACCTTTTGTTTTCTTTACATTCACATCTACAAATTGAGATATTAATGAGATCTCATCCTTCAATCTTTATTTACAAAACTAACATTTCACTATTGGCCTCTATGGTTCCATGAAGCAAGGTTTACATCCATGGAAACTTTTCATTGCACAAAAGGAATCAAAAATGGTTCTTCTATGACAAGGTTCCCTTTTGGAACCTATATTTTTAAGAGCTTAAGGCATTTTAGTACTTAAAACCATAAGACGCAGGGCTTTGGAACAAAAAAATGTTAGAAAGCATTCTGTGTGAATCTTCTCATTCTGACACCTAAATTCTGTCATTTGGCTTTACAGGTCCAGACCCCGTTCTAAAACCACCTCTTAGTTTGATATGTCAGCAGCCACCTCAGCCCTTCCAGGCCATGACCCCGACCCAGAACCTCAGTCCTCCGCCGGTGATGATGTCGCCGGACCCCTTGCGATTCCCACACTGCACTCCTCTAGCCATAAAGCCGCCCCCTCACCTGCAGTTGCCACCCAACCCACCCATCCCAGCACCCCCGGTCCTCAGTCCCAAGCCCCCCGAAGAAGACGGTCAGACAGTGGGTGCTGACCAGGAAGCCACTCTGGAAGAGCTTTGCAAGCCTCTGTACTGTAAGCTTTGTAACGTCACTCTCAACTCTGCCCAGCAGGCTCAGGCACATTATCAGGTAATCTAAAACTCATGTTATGGTCTATGAGGTATGTCAATAAGAGAACAGTGAATGATTTTGCATTCTGTGTTTATGTCAACAAAGTGGTTTTGGACTGCAAATCAGGAGTTTTTACAAATCAGGAGATTTTACTTTCAGTTTTGGTTTCTTTCAGTTAGTTGTTTTTCTTGAAAGCCTGAGTACTGGTTTAAATCTTTGCTGTGACGAAGAAGAAAGCATGTAATCAATCCTTTGTTTTGTCTATAGGGGAAAAACCACAGTAAGAAGCTGCGCAATTTTTATGCTGGTAGCCAGCAGCCACCTCCAATTAGAATACCAGAGGTAGTAGAGCCTGTTTCCCAGCAACCCTCAGCCACTCCACCCACAGATTCTGCAAATGTGACTGCCAACCAGGTACTTATGACTCTTATCTGGTGCATTTCTGTCCGTGTGCAAGTGTGGGTTTTTTTCCAGGCTGTCTGGAAATAGTGCTGGACGATATATGTTTAATTATTTAACATTTTTTCGCAATGATTTTGCTAGCTATGTAAAATTAAGCAACATTGTGAATGCATGTTAATAGACTAGTTTCGCAATATTTCTTTGTCTTGCACCATTTATATGCCACTAGTGGCATCAAATGGAATCGCAAACTATTGGAGTGTCGGACTGGCCTAAACATAGATTCTTAAAAGCGTTCCACTTCACTTTTAGACACACACTCGCAAACTTTTCTAAGCACTTACCCTCAGGAGAATCCCAGACACTGAGTGCATTCCACTTTGCGAAGTGGACAAGTGAAGTTTATATGGACAGACCCTCGACCCCTTGATTTTGACCGAGAGAGTGAGTATACTTCATATGTACACTTCAGGCAGCTCCATATACCAGAATACAACCTGATTGTGACAATATCACAGGTCGCGTTTAATTTACCCCCACCCCAAACAACTCTATGATATATTATTTTAAAAATATTTGAAACAACCCAGACATATATATATGTTGCAAGGGTTTCACCAGTAGTGGGCACTTGTGCAACGTAAGCAATGATGTATATCCGAGTCAACGAGACGGAAGGAAGTTAGCAAAGGAAGGACATTAAAAAAAAAGCCTTGAATGCAGCCATAATAACATTGGCTCAATCAATTAATTTAATTTTGGGGGCGGAACTACACTGTACCTGTTTGTCTGACCAGTGGTAGATGAAGAGTTTTTGAAACTTAAGTTTTTGATTGTTTTTGTTGTTTGTCATAGTAGCATCTCTGAAATAAACACTACAAAATTATTGAAGATCCATGAATTTCAAACTGTCCATTTTAATGAACTGATTCAACAATTAATTTGCATCATAACTCAGAAAATGTTTTAAATGTTTTTGAAAGAAGTCTCTAATGCTTACCAAGGCTGCATTTACTTGATTAAAAATTCAGTAAAGCAGTAAATATTATTACAATTTAAAATGACTGTTTTCAATTTTAATATATTTTAAAATGTAATTTATTCCTGTTATTTGAAGCTGAATTTTCAGCATCATTACTTCAGTCTTCAGTGTCACATGATCCCTCAGAAATCATTCTAATATACTGATTTGGCGTTCAAGAAATATTTGTTATTATCAGTGTTTAATACAGTTAAAAGGTTTTGTGGATACCATGATACTTTTTTCAGGATTCTTGATGATTAGAAATTCAGAAGAACAGCATTTATTTGAAATAGAAATATTTTGTAACATTATGAATGTCTTCACTATTGGTATTGCATTAAAATGCTTAAAATGATCGAGATTTATCATCCAGTCCTATCTGGGAATATCTTTAAGTGCAGTTTGATCATGCGGTGTCACTCTGCAAGCATCCATTCACTGAGCCAGTGTGATAGTAATCAGAAACGTCTCTGTAGACGCACACCTTTCATCGCTCTACTCTTTCTAAAAGCTGTACTGTCATTGTCCCGTCTGCAGCCACTCTCTAAGGGCGCTAGCAGAGTCATACTGGCCACGGAAAATGACTACTGCAAGCTGTGTGATGCTTCCTTCAGCTCCCCCGCTGTGGCCCAGGCACACTATCAGGGCAAGAACCACGCCAAAAGACTGCGGCTGGCCGAGGCGCAGCAGAACGCCACGTCCTTGTGAGTCTGTCACACCCACGCACTCTGAGATAAAACGGCCGTTAAATGTGGAAAATCCTTCCGTGTTTGAGGGCGGTGTTGTTTTTTTTATGATTTTTAATGAGGCTTCAGTTATGCAGTTTGCATAACTCATACACTCATGTGAATTTTAGCCTCAGATCTTGATAAAAAGAAAATCCACGTACACATTATGCATCAACTAGTAGGAAGTTTTGCATGGAGGGAGAAGTTTTTCCTGTTAGCTTTATCTTCAGGCTGTTTTTGCATTGATAAGTGGAGCATTCATTTTAATGCCACTGTTGGGCTGTCCAGCCTGTCCTGATAACAAACCCAGGAAGATACATCCTGTTGCACTCCAAATATCTGACTGTATCTGAGCAAACATGTCTATGGCTAGTTAAGCTAGGTTTGAATCCCTTTAAGTAATTCAAAACAAAACAAATAAGCTTATTTATTGATAAAAATAAGAAAAAAGTACCAATATCATTGTTCTAGGTACTAAAGGGTACACCGGAGGGTCTGTTGTGGCCTAATGGATAGAGAGTTGGACTTGTAACCCAAAGGTCGTGGGTTTGCGTCTCAGGTCCGGCAGGGATTGTAGGTGGGCGGAGAGAATAACCAGCACTCTCTCCACCCTCAATACCACGACTGAGGTGAGACCCTTGAGCAAGGCACTGAATTGGCTGCCCACTGCTCCAGGTGTATGTTCACTACTGTGTGCATGCACTTGGATGGGTTAAATGCAGAGGACAAATTCTGAGTATGGGTCACCATACTTGGCCACACACCACTTCCCTAAAGACTAGTAAGTAGTAGGGCTGGAAGAAAATGTACGATATTTACAGCTTGCTTTTTATTTGACCACTAAAAATGTTTAATATTATTTTTATGTGAGCATGTCATTAAAATGTACATTATTTTAGATATTATTTATAATATATTTGTCATTTAAATAATTTCATGATCTTTTCTTGCTTTGTTACTTGTGAGCGTGAGAGTGTTTTAATATTGTGTCTGATTAAATTTTAGTAGCAAAAATTCCACTAGACTTGCAAGTTTGATTCATTTCCATAAATCAGTTCAAACTGTCCATTTGAATGATTCAAAACCACGATTCAGAAATTCATTTGCATCATCATTTAAATGTTCACAGAAGTCTTTGTATAGCATTTTTCGATTTATTCACATTTTTACAAAACAATTTTATGGGTAAATATTGCTATTTTGCAGCAATATTGTTTTATTGCATTGTTATATTTGTGAATATGCATGTAATTTTTCCATATATTCAAATATTTTAGTGAACATTTTTTGTAAGTTTTGCAGCAGCATTGTCAAATTGTATTGTTATATTTGAGAATATACATGAAAAAGATTCCTAATTCTTCTTTGTGTTCCTTTAATAAAATATTAATTATTTTATTAAAGGAACACACACACACACACATATACACACACATATATATATATATATATATATATATATGTCCATTAAATATTTGCACATTTGAACATATTTTAATACTGTGAATACTTGATTATTCTGGCTTTGATTTGAAATGTATTTCACTTAAATATTCACTTAAACAGTTTATATAAGAAATTACATAATTGCAATAACATAAATATAATCATCAAAAGGCAGAAAATATAAGATTGCTCAGCCATACTAAGTGTTAAATCGTGTTTTCTTATAATGTGTTTTCCAGAGACTTGTCCAACACTCAGAGACGGCCACGGAAAGAAGGATATGAATACCGATTAATGAAGAACCGTAGAGCTCATATCAATACTGCCATGCCAGGTACTCTGTCTACACAGACTGATCTCAACCAATAGTTTAGGAGAGACAGATTTTTGTCATCATGTTGATCTTGCCCTAAAACTATCCCTCGGGTTCTGTTTTCTGCCCAGTGGTCCAAGCTGTGGTGCAAAACCTCCATTTGCGATCAGTGCTTTGGCAGCAGAGCGCTTGGCAGCTGCGCGTGTTAGTTTGCCAGCCTGTGCTAATGTAGCGCAATGTGCTAGTCTCGCTAAATGCAGGCCAGACGCCAAGGCTTTGGTCTATGTAAGCCGATACTCCACCCCACGTCAGCCCGGGCTCACGAACGTCACCCACACGATGGCAGATCTCAATCACACACATGCCCCCATTGCCCCACGGTCCTGTCCTCACATACACACAAAAACACACACCATTGAATTCTATAAGTGAAGCAGTTAGCTTTGCATGTGATATTTTTTATCAACTGGAAAAAGAACCAAATAAATGCTTTTTCAAAATAATATGTCTATTAGTTAAAAATGCTTGAGGTTTCTTATTAGACTCTTAACTAGCTTTGAGACATGCTTTTTTGGGCATTAAATAATGGCGCAAATACCAGTAATTTGACATACGCAAACGTTAGTAAATCGCGTTGCGTGATTCAATGTAATACTTTCCTCCCATAAATTTTGCGTCTGAAAGGGAAACTCCTACAAATGCATATTCAATAAGGTCAGGCGCAAAAATAACTGTATCCACGCCTTTTCAGCGCTAATTCTTCATTGTGCGTCTTTAATAAATTCTCACAGTTCTATTTTAACTCCAAAAATATATAAATTTAATAATATAAATCTCCATAGGTGGCACTTGGAGTTACATAAATTTAAATTAAATGCTTACTTCAATTCAAATTCAGGAAGTCAACTGGAATTTAAAAAGCATTTCAGTTCAGTTCTGTATTTTGCATGTATTAAAGGGGTACTCCACCCCAAAATTAAAATTTAGTCATTAGTCACTTACCCCCATGTCGTTCCAAACCCGTAAAAGCTTCGTTTGTCTTTGGAACACAATTTAAGATATTTTGGATGAAAACCGGGAGGCTTGTGACTGTCCCATTGACTGCCAAGTAAATTACACTGTCAAGGCCCAGAAAAATATGAAAGACATCATCAGAATAGACCATCTGCCATCAACGGTTCAACTGTAACGTTATGAAGCGACGAGAATACTTTTTGTACGGAAAGAAAACAAAAATAATGAGTTTATTCAACAAATTCAGTACCATAGCGCCATTTTGGAGAGCATCGCTGCACGCAAATAGCGTACGCTCTTCTGTGTCAGCCGCGACACAGGGATACGCCTTCTACGTGTATTTACGCTTTGATTTGAACGAAGACAGCGCATCTGTGTGTCGCGGCTGACACAGAAGAGCGTACGCTATTTGCGTGCAGCGATACTCTCCAAAATGGTGCTACGGTGACGCTATGGTGACGAATTTGTTGAATAAAGTCGTTATTTTTGTTTTCTTTCCGTACAAAAAGTATTCTCGTCGCTTCATAACATTACAGTTGAACCACTGATGGCAGATGGACTATTCTGACGATGTCTTTCATACTTTTCTGGACCTTGACAGTGTAATTTACTTGGCAGTCAATGGGACAGTCACAAGCCTTCCGGTTTTCATCCAAAATATCTTAAATTGTGTTCCGAAGACAAATGAAGCTTTTATGGGTTTGGAACGACATGGAGGTAAGTGATTAATGGCAAAATTTTCATTTTGGGGTGGAGTATCCCTTTAATTAAATGTGACCCTGGACCACAAAACCAGTCTTAAGTCGCTGGGGTATATTTTTAGCAATAGCCAAAAATACATTGTATGGGTCAAAATTATTGATTTTTCTTTTATGTCAAAAATCATTAGGATATTAAGTAAAGATCATGTTCCATGAAGATTTTTTGTAAATTTCCTACTGTAAATATATCAAAACTTAATTTTTGTTTAGTAATATGCATTGCTAAAAACTTCATTTGAACAACTTGAAAGGCAATTTCCTCAGTATTTTGATTTTTTCGCACCCTCAGATTCCAGATTTTCAAATAGTTGTATCTCGGCCAAATATTGTCATATCCTAACAAACCATACATCAATGGAAAGCTTATTTATTCAGCTTTCAGATGATTTATAAATCTCAATTTTGAAAAATTGACACGTATGATTGGTTTTGTGGTCCAGGGTCACAAATATGGTTATGTTTCAACATAACAGGATTGTATGATGATGGAAACATGCTTGTTTTTTCTTTTTTATTGGTTGTGTATATTTTTGTACACATACACTATCGTTCAAAGGTTTGGGATCAGTAAGATTTTTCTCTCATGATCACTAAGACTGTATCAATTTTATCAAAAATACAGCAAAAACAGTAATATTATCAAATATTATTCAAATTCAATACAACTGTTTTCTATATTATTGTATTTTAAAAAATGTATTTATTATTGTAATGGCCAAGCTCAAATTTCAGCATCATTACTCAATTCTTCAGTGTCACATGATCCTTCAGAAATCATTCTAATATACTGATTTGCTGTTCAAGAAACATTTCTTATTATTATCAATGCTAAAAACTATTGTATTATCCAAACTGTCTGTACACTGATTTACATTAGGGCCTTTCGCACCACGGGAACCTTTTCATACCTGAACTAATTGTGGAACTACACACTTTTTGGCGTGTTCGCACCGCAGGAACTAGGAACGGTTTTAGTTCTAGGAACTCCGTTTGGAGGAACTAAATTAGCTCCTACTTCAGAGTAAGGTCTAAAACAGTTCTATAGGAACTATCGGTGACGTAAGTGTACTCTGATTGGCCAAATGCAGGTGAAACACCGGCTACCTGGCATTTTTAAAAAGTCATGTAAACATATTTACTCCACGAACATGGAAAACAACGATAACAGCATTTGCCTGTTGTCTGCAGTGTTGTGTTCTTTTCTCAGCTTCGATGATATGAAACACTGCAAGTTGTCACAAAAAATTTAGTCTCTTAGCCCAACTTTTTGCTCTTGCAATTGCGTGAATTGTGCATTTACATTCCATCTCCGTTATCACGAAACCCACGACACACAGCAAAAACAGCCGGAGCGAATGCAACCAGGAAAACGGCCCAAGGGCGAAATTGGTTCTCTAGGAACTACCCTGCTGGGTAGTTCCTAGAACTAAGTTCCTAGAACTACGCGGTGCGAAAGCCCCAGTTAAAAAATAAAAGATACAAAAATTTGAAAATGAAGGAAAGATTAGAAAAGTTGCTTGCAGAAGCCATGCATGCTGATGGTTGTTTTTGCAGACTGGCATAAATGCATCTTTGCTGAATAAAAGTGTTAACTTCTTACAAAATAATAATAAGAAAAATTATTTTTTGAAGGTAGTATGAATGTGAAAATTAGCACAGAAACCACAGTCTGTGTGACTTTGCTTTTCAAGGTGTATTTCATCACCTTGTAATATCTGCTTAGTCATGTAGCCATTTATTTGAAGTTTCATTTATTCACACGACCTGACATGTTTCCTCTGCTGTTTCAGGCCCTTATTACAACCCACGGCCGAGGCAGCGTATCCCACGAGACCTTGCGATGTGCGTCACACCCAGCGGGCAGTTCTATTGCTCAATGTGTAATTCGGGTGCCAGTGAGGAAGCAGAGTTTCGCCTACACCTGGAGAGCAAGCAGCATAAAAGCAGAGTGTCCGAGCAACGCTACCGTAGCGAGATGGAGAATCTGGGATACACTTAAGAAGCAGCCAAAGAGTGATTCCCAGATCCTGAGGAAATAATCAGGCAATTCTTGAAGTAGCCACTTTTGTTTTAAAATGGAAGATGATGTTTTTTTAAAGTGTTATTTTGTTATTCTAGAAGTAATTTATAGACTAAAATTCACACACACATGGAAGTTTTAGGAAGCTTTATTATGAGATATCTAACAAAAAGTTTGAAATGCTCATAAGCACTGATTTAGGATCAACTGGCAAATAACATGGAAAGTACTAAATTCTTATCCTAAATCACCTTATGAGCAAGTACACAAATATTAAAGTATACTGCTCTGGATTATACTTTCAGTATAATACAATACAATACTTTCAGTATTTATGTATATGTCTAGCATTTTTTATTCTAATTTATTTAATTCTAATCTCTAACATGACCTCTAACCTGCTTTGGAGAGGTAATAAGTGTAAGTGTTTTTTTCTCAGCTGTTTTTGCGTGCAGTTGATGCCTCAAAAAGGGACAAATCTAGCAGCAATCAGTTTCCTAAACAAGCAGAAGTGGCAATCCTACTCACTCTGAGCCATAGATTCACTGTGTTTCTTCAGGAGCCACAGAACGCACGCCGCCGTTCTGCCAATCAGATTAGAGACTGCATTCCCAGGAGAATCCACAGCGTGGGTCTCCGGCGTGCCTGCTGAATGTACTTTGAAAGCGATGACAATAGATCTACGTCCGTCTGGCTTTGCACATGTTTACTAGATGTAGTGGGAGATTTGGTCTATTTCAGAGTGTACATCTGATATTGTTAACCAGCATGCTTCAGTGCGAAATTATTTGGGTGATTGTTGTTTATTTTCATCTTGGATTATCCCCAGGGAATCTTTCCCCACACTGAAGGGAGAAATGGAAAACACGGCTATTTTTAATAAGGTCCGTGCCGCCCATGCCCCCTACCTCAGTCACAACCCTCTGACAAGTTGGCCTACCAAAGCTTATCTAGGAAAAGCTTATCTATTTTAATATTTTACCTCCAATATTTACTTAGGAAACTATGACCTGTGGAGAAATAGTTCACCCAAAAACTGAAATTTAACTTACCCTCAGGCCATTTAAGATATAAATGAGTTTGTTTCTTCATCAGAACAGATTTGGAGAAATGTAGCATGACATTACTTGTTTACCAATGGATCCTCTGCAGTGAATGGGTGCCGTCAGAATGAGAGTCCAAACAGCTG
This sequence comes from Tor tambroides, assembly GCA_021397915.2. Lineage (NCBI taxonomy): Eukaryota > Metazoa > Chordata > Actinopteri > Cypriniformes > Cyprinidae > Tor > Tor tambroides. The sequence continues at coordinate 101,145 of JAFVLL020034482.1, forward strand.
ATAAAAACATCACAATAATCCACAAGTAATCCACACAATTCCAGTCCATCAGTTAATGTCTTTTGCAGCGAAAAGCTGCATGTTTGTTTGTAAGAAACAAACCCATCATTAAAGAATTTTAACTTGAAACCATCTCTTCTGGCCAAATTTTGAGTCCATAATCCAAAATAACGTTTCCACAATGAAAAAAATCCATCCCTGTTGTCCTCTTACATCAAAATCTATTTTTACATCTATTATGTGTTCAGTTTTTGCTTGTAAACAGAGAGAAAAGAATAGAGAAAGCAATATTATGGATAGAGGACTCATATTTTAGCTGGAAATTAAGTTAAAATTGGATTTGTTTATTACAAAGCAACAGCTTTTCACTTCACAAGATGTTAATTGATGGACTGGAGTGTTGTGGATTACTTGTGGATTTCTGTTATGCTTTTATCAGCTGTTTGGACTCTCATTCTGACGGCACCCATTCACTTTAAAGGATCCATTGGTGAGCAAGTGATGTAATGCTACATTTCTCCAAATTTATTCAGATGAAAAAACAAGCTCATCTATATCTTGGATGGCCTGAAAGTGAGTAAATTTTCTAAAAAAATTCATTTTTGGTGAACTATTCTGTTAAGCATTTATATTGGAATGAGTAGGAGCTGTTAAAAATTTTAGATGCTTTTTGTTTTTTGTTCATGGATGCATGATTTTATGCATAAACATTACCCTTTCCCTATTTTATCACTTAAAATGCTATAAATATTTTATAAAAGACATTTACAATATTATGAACAGAAGAAGTTGACCCAGTTTTATTCTGGCTGTTTGTTTTGTTGCTCTCAATGACTCAATAAGCTATAAAACCACTCTTCATACTTGCAGTCACTAAATGTTTGCAATTGTAATTCTTTTCTGATTTAGTATCATTTCTGCATGAAATTATTGCTGCTTGTACATATTAAGAGGATGATTGCGCTGCAAGAGAAGGACCATTGCAGAACTGAATTGCACTTAAGAAATGGAAAAGACAGTATTGTGATAAGTCATGCTATATATTGTTACGCTGACATCTACGTTCATTCAAATCAAATGTTTACAGTGGGAATCATCACAAGGGACTTTTGGGAGCGCTGGATGGACTAATGGACTCAGTGGAGCGGTGAAGTCATCTTAACTGTGCCTCTGAGTATAAAGCCTACTCAACTGTGATGTTGAACATTTCATGTTGTTCTGCTTTGCATATGTTTCCAGTAGGAGGGACTTAACGAGTAATGTTTTGCGTATTCAAGTACTGACCATTTATGTCAAGCTCTTTTTATATAAATGTGGTGAGTTGTTTCATATGTATATATTGATAGAAATGTAAAAAGATGACTGCATTTTAAACATGTTAAATGTTAATCTAACATGTTTATAGTGCAGATTATTCCATAAAATCCAGCACAGATCATCAGTTTGATGATTTGATGGTAGAAATTATTTTGTGGTTTTGCCACCTGCAGTGGACAAATACAGCAGAAGGGCAAGAGGAATGGTTAAAGAGAGGGAATGGGATCAGAACATGTTGCAGGCCGGACTAGAACCTGCATTATCCACATGAGCACTACAGCTATAAAAAAAAACTGGTGGTGTTTTCTACTGGTAGCCGTTGTTTTTTCTCCCAGAGATTCACCAGAGGCAAGCCATATCCTGTTTTGTGTTTCGTGCGGACAGGAAGTTGTGACCCTATCTGGAAACAGACCTTCCCAAAGGACTCCAGCAGGGACACTAGGATCTCCCCCAAGGGAGAATCCCAATAGTCTATTCCCTTCAAGCCAATCACGTTTTACCTCTGTTTTATACCTCTGTTTTAATTTACACTGAGAGTCGTATTTCAGAAATGTTTTCTAAAGGTTTAGCAGAAACATTTTATTTTGAGGTGCATCGAAATAAAATCTAGCTGTAGTGCCTTTTGAAGACATGTACTTATAATGGTTGCCTTTTCATGTCCATTAATGGTCTGAGTGCAATACAGTTGATGTGATGATATTTATCCGACCTCTTCCTTTTTTCCCCATTAAACAGTGGTTCAGTGTCTTGAATGTACAGTACAGATGAAAGAACATTTTAACTTTATTGTAAAGAGTCCTGGAACTCGAATTTTGAATGCAATATAATGTATTAATAAATTTAATTTAAAAAAAAACAATTGTTTCAGTACTTCATCAGCATACTTGGTGTGTGTTTATATCCTGGGATCAAGAAGTACTAATTAAATTTCTCATGGAAATTTTACTTCATTCCCTGGCTCGTTGTGTGACCATGAAACTGGCTTTATATTAGAGATGCCCTGATTGTAATTTTCTTGACCGTTTCAGATTTTCGTGACCTGCCGATAACGATTTTTGTCGATTTTCTTATTAAGAACTATAACTGACAGCATAGACAAACAAAAACTCTCAAAATAAAGTGCTATGTGACTGGAAAGAGGTAGAAATAACAATTAAATGAAAATGAGTTGCTGTATATAGCAAAACAGATGTCATTTCCCACTGTTTATATTTTTTTCCCCTATTAAATGTGTCATCTTTCACATCAAATTCTTACATTGTTTCAATCAATTCAGTTACAGTAATAAGAAACTAGAGTTCTTACCATTCAAATGAAATTAATATTAACAAACTTCATCTTTCCACTGCAGGAAACAGAAGTTGCATCTGAAATGACATTAGATGTATTTACACAGACTGAGATGCCAAAAATGCATTTATGCTGCGAAATTTCAAATGCATAAATAGTTTTATAAGATTAATGTTTTAAATAATTTTTTAACATACAAATAAGAAATGTTAGGGAAAATGCAATGATACTTTTTAATATGAAACCAAACCACCAGTAGGTGGCGGCAAAAGGCTATTTTAATGAGTGAGTCATTTAGTCATTCATTCAACGGATTCGTTCAAACGGCTGATTCATTGAGAAACAAGGCAAGTGACTCTTTATGAATCATAGACTGTAAAAAAAGACATGAATGGATTATTTTAGGAATGAGAATCATTGACTCACTAGATTCATTCAAAAACGTGGATTCACTAAGGAAACACCGCTGTGCACAACAGTTCCGCTGTGGCTTTGATTGGAATTTTCGTCAGCGAAATTGAGAAAAAGCCAATATTGTGTCTAAAACATAAGTCACTTAATTGTAACTTCTTGTTTATTGAACTACTATTGTATAAAATCAGTGTCACAGTGCAATCGTATATATAATATATAATAAAAATAATGACAATGATAATAATAGTTTTATCATCATCCTTATTATTAATGTCATTATATTATTGGCATGTTTTTCAATCTAAATCATTGCAAAATGAATATTTTTATTATTATTACTAAAATATTTTTAAATATTTTATATATTTTTGTAAACATACTTTTTAAGAATTTGAAAGCATCTTAATTCCATTAACTTGCATTGTTAGAATGTTTAGCATTAATGCAACCAACAGCAATGTTGTCATTGTAATATATATTTGCATACTGAATTATGATTTGCATTTTTTTCTCTTGTATCCTTTAAACCATATAGATTTTAAAACTTTAAAGACAGTGTTATGATGTGTGGCATTTCATTTATGCAGAAATGCAAAATCCAAATCCAGTCTTTTGTACAGCTACTTTATTATGCAATACTAGCCCATATTACGTACAACTTAGCATTTAATATGCAAATCTAGTCATGACTCAAATAAGCTCTCATGAGCCACCCTTCACTCCAGTGGTTTGTTTTAGGAGAACACAACATGGTTTCTTCCCTCGAATAATGACATTCTTAAGCGCTCTGTTGTTTGCTCACCCCACCCATAAGTCTGTGGGACCGCAGTCACGCTGAAATGAGTGGGATGCATTGTACAGGGCTAAGTCAACTGACAAACTTGTGTCCTGTTTTTTTATGGTGTGCATGGCTGAAGCCTGGGGGATAACTGACAGCTGAAACAGGGAACAGTATGGCTGGGAATTCCAGTGGCATCAGCTGAGACGAACAGATGTGAAGGGCTGTGACTCTAATGAAAGTGTTTTTTCCTCCTGATCACTGTTGTGTCATTTCTTTTACAACTGGTGTGCATCATTTTTTATAGTTAAAATAATTTCTGTTCAAACTTGATATAAAGAGATAACTATGTGTCTTGAGGTTGTGGCTAGAAGGGATACAGGTCCGACTGGAAATGAACAATGACATTTAATTTTCTACCTATTAGATTGTGTTTTGTTAACATCTATACCTACCCCTAACAATAATGAAAAAAATAGTAATTATTGTTGTACAGTGTGACAAAAATAATTCCGTATTGATGTGCGCATGCCCAGTAGCGCCATACGTATCCCTTCTAGCCTTAACCGTGTCTTGGTGAGCATAAGAGACTTCTTTCAAAAACATTTTTTAAAATTATACTGACCTTTTGAATGGTAGTGTATTTGTTGCTTTTAGTTCTGATTTCCTATATCAGCTCTAGGACCCTCATCCTGTCTGTTATTAGATACATGATTTCCTAACCAATAGGAAACTGTGTATTCGCTCTCATGTTCTGTTCACCATCTACATGGGGAGGAAGTGAGTCTGCTGTCATGGTGTGCAGTCGACGACTTGGAGCTAAAAACACAAACAATTGTGGAGATGGTTATTGATTTCAGGAAGAAGAACGCCCATCTCCTTCCTCTAGAAAAACTCTCTTCCACCATCAGCACACACAAACAGTAATATCAAAACAATTATGCAAAAGGCCTGTATTGCTTTGAAATGTGTCCTATAATAACAAAGCATACTTTAATTCTACTTTATCTAAAAATACAAAGTAGATCAATTTAATCTTAAATAAATGTTACTTAACATTAACCATGTGCCTAAAAGATTAAGACTATATTCATGTTTAAAAGATAACAATAATAATACATAAATATAAGTAAATATTACAATAATGTGTAAACTATATTACTGTAGTGTTAAATGTATTATTTTTATTTGTTTGTTTGTATTTTTTATTTATTTTGTATTATGTATTTATTTGAATCTTATTTGTCTTTATTTATTTTTATTATATGCTTTATATTTTTGTATTATATTACTGTTGTCTTTAAATATTTCCACTGGCCCTCTATTTTAGTTTCAAGTATTTTTTATTTAATGTTTATTGTTTATTTATTTTAGTCAGATTTTTTATTATTTATTTTTATATATTTACACCTCTTTCCTTAAACATTTAAAGCACTCCCTTGAGCTTTATTTATTTTATTTATTTATTTATTTATTTTTGTATTATTTGAATACATTTTATTATTTATTTATTTTTATCCATTCATTTATTTTAATCTTTTTTAACACTGTTTTTCTCTGCATTCTACTGATCCTTTAGCACTGTGGCCCTCTTCCTAAGCCTCAAACACACCAAAACAAACACACCATGAGGCCAAAAGAGTCATTTACTGCGGACACATCTCTTATGACATCAGTCTTAATAAGAAATCATGCGGGCATACAGCAACTTACAGGAAGTGCAGTGCAGCCCAACATCTGAGTCACTGAGAAATGACAGGAATGTATCACTCTGCGAGAGGACAGATATTTCCGCTCAACACAGAGCCAAAAACATTTGGCACTTCACGAAGAGGATGACTTGTTTTTCTCCTGCTAACAGTCAACAACTCAACCCGAAAGACACCCATACATTTCTCTTGGGTGTAAAGCCTCTCAAAGCAATTCACTAGTTCGCTGGTTTAATCAAATAAGAAACTATGCAAATGATTGTTTTGAGTTTTGCAAACCATTCCAGCGTCTCTTCTGAATAAACATACTGTAGATTTATGAATTTTTAGACATAAATATGCAACGGCATTTCTTCAAAACAGCCGATTAACATAATCAGGCATTTTGTAAAACAAGAACTGTGCTATTATTTTCACTCAGGCACACACACCGACTTTCCAAGGCAATAGCGTCATCTTGTGGCAATACTTTAACAGTAACGCTGCCCAAATATTTAACAGAACTGAATTTTGTCTCTTTCAGGCGCTAAGGTATTTTGCTGTGACTTTGTGAGTATGCAAGGAATGTAGGGATTTTTTGAGTATAACATCTAAAAAAAATTATAGATATAATTAAGTATAAAGGATAAAACATTGTTGGAAAAAATGGCGCCTAATTATAACTTATATGGAAACAAGCAATATCACAGCTGTGATTTTGTCAATAGGCATTAGGCTCTATTAATATTCAGTATTACAGCACTATTGCGAGTGTGATATTGCTTTCATATAACAAATTCTTGAAACAAGAAATTAATATCGAGTAACTTACGTTTCGCTTGTTTCTTTTTCTTTTTTGCCAACTAAAGTAATTACAAAACAAGCCAAAGAATCAAGCATGAATGTGAACAAAGTCTCTTTAAGACAAGTCATGTCACTCGGCGGCCATCTTTGAAACACCTCTCGGGCATCCACGTACATCTCCTATCTCTTTGAATGGGGAATCATCAAATTCTCCAAAACTGTTCGCAAAACTTACGATTAAATTTCATATTTGAAATCACCAATGAAATCTGACAACAACTGTATCATAAATGTTGTTTATTTTGCTCAAATAGCGTTATAAAAAGCTTATTTTTCAGGCTAGATCAGCCAGTGCGCATGCGCACGTCTCAGAGCGTTGACTGTTTCTATAGCAACCGGGACTTCTAACTGCAGCTGCAGTGACGCGCTGACTTTACCGATTAGCGATTGGCTCTTTTGCTCAGAAGGCGGGACTTCGTTCGATAGAGCGGCCATATTGAGCGTTGCATTTTTCCCCATTCAAAACTTGGGTGTGAATGTGACCAAGCAACGCGTAAATGAAAAAACGGTTTGGAGTACAGAATATAGTGGAGCGGAGCGACAATGATTCCTCCTCCTTCGGTCAAAGCGTTCCATAATTACTTCTCATCTGATCCATTCCAGGTTTTTCTTTCATAAACAAAAAAACGCTCAGTGGTGTTTATTTTTGGCCAATGTTTTCGTGCTTTTATCGATAAAGGCAATATGTTTTTTTATTATTATTATCATGAAATTGATTTGTCTTAAAAAGGCTGTTATTATCCTTTGAGATGGAATATATATGACAAAATAAAAATCCGTAACAGTCAAAACCAATAAAATCACCACATATAAAATCACACAAAAGGTTTATTCAAGGAGGAGATATAACTCAAACACGAATTGTATTTTCAACAGTTCCAAAAAAATCAATGTAATTTGACATCAAATATATTATTTACCAATGATGCTGTTGTAGCAATATGAAAAATGATTTGGATACACAGACAGTCTATTCAATGAATTAAAATCTGTGATTATTTACTATCAATGCACTACTACATCAAAACATCTTTATTTATTTAGTGTGATACTGGCACCAAAATGGTCATAACAATACTACTAGTCAAAATCTCATTTAAATAGTCAAGATCTGTTTCAAATGCACAGTATATATCACAGCACTCTTTGGACATGGTTTGAGGCAACAATTCAGTCAACCCAACCTATGTTTTACTGACAAAAGGAATTACAGATAACATTGGACAGACCCAGATAAACTTTTAAAGATTTAACCCTTACATGGAAATGGAAATTGATGAATCATTGCAGAGGATATTGTAAATACAAATACTGAGACTTTTATCTTGTTCCCAAATTTGTTAATGTAACAAACTTATGTTCACAAACTTATAAGTTTATGTTTCTCTCACAAGCACTTAAATTTCTCAGAAACATGCAGTTAAAATCACTGTTGGAAAGTCAGAATATTCTGCACAATTCACATGATATAAAAATACCTGCCTGAATAACTGTCAGTGTTGATTTAAAACAACTAGCACTTGAATCAATGATCAGTGTTTGAATTTAAACGTCAGGTCGATATTTATATCTAAAGTCTTAAAGAACATAAAAAAAACGAAGATAAATAAAGTCACTCCATCATTAGAGGGAGATGAAGTAAATACAGTTTTTGACACAATGAGCGTTTTCTCTGATTTGTATGTACACATGCACACAAACACAAATTTTATCATCCATCCCTCAAAATAACAGAGAGATTACCTTTTAGAATTGACAAAATGAGAGCACTATTGGAGGAGCAGCAAAATAACATACCTGCAGATCCCATAGGTATAAATGACATAAATATATGTATATTACATACACATATAAGAGCCATAGTAACATTCATCCAAAACGCATATTTCCCAAACCCCGTAAGCGCAAATAAAATCTTCCAGGCTGTGTGTATCTCATGCCGTGTAAACTGACTATGGCTCTTTCAAAACATGGGAGTGAGAAACCATATACTATATACAACCAGTAGAAATCTCACAGCAACTAATTAACCGGTTAACATGACAGACCAGAACTTGACCAGGGGTCTGTCTGAAGGCAGGGTTTACCTTTCGTAATGGTAAACCCAGGCTCGGATGAGAGACACTGGTGTGGTGAAGAGTGAGAAGGCGGGGTAGTTGTAGGTCAGAGGTGAGGCGGGACAGTGTGTAGGGCGTCTTCGGCAGTGCGGTGTACATTAACATTCTAGGAAAAGAACAGAAAACATATTATAGAAAATATTTTGCTGTTTTTTTCCCCCCAAAAACAACCTGTTATGTTGAAAAATAACCTAATTTCTGCTGCTTCTTTTTTTTTAACAGGTACTGGTAAACTTGTTTTAAACCGCACACACACACACATGTGTGTAAAACAATAAATCAACATGGAGGTCAAAGGTCATGGGACCAAAGGTGAGGTGATATAAAATGATTTTAAAAATCCGATATGATTAGCTCAATTTCTCCATCCTGACTTTGCCCTTTCACTTCAGGTAAAAGTCCAGTAACATTACTGCCCTTTCCCAATGTAATATGGTAAACATCTTGTTTTTCTGTCATATTCATGTTAGATCATTTATGGTTTGCAAATTTTGCAGTGTGTGCAGTTATGATTTACAAGCTGTTCTGTCTTTGTTCTTTAGTGACAGAATTGTCAGTGAATGTAAAGAGAGACAGGATTTCACTATTCAGATACATTTTATTAGCATTGCAAATAGGCATTACAGTAGAGATTTTTCCTCCTTCTCAGTTACCAGAAGAAGAGAGTTTCACATTATAACATTCCTTAGTGTTTAAAAAAAAATTGAAAAATTTACTATAAATTAGCGTGTAAAAAATCTAAAATTACCTACAATTTCTTTCCAAAATAAGGCTCTGCTTCATCAAAATTTGACCATTGTGATATTGCTACACATTCTTACTACGAAGTGATGAATCATTACTTTTAAGAAATAATGCCAAATTAACCAACCAAAACCCAATCAAATTTACATATGTATTAAATTAAACGTGCACCATAAATACATATCACATGCTACTGGAGTGACTGGTGTTTTCATAGCAGCAGTTACATTCATGTGCAGCAGGAACTGAAAAACATCAGTGCCCAAAGTGCAATTTCACAAGTTCACTCTTACATATATTTAGCACGATAAACGTAATGCGTATTTGGCGAGTATGGTAATACGTTGTTGGCGTGCTGTCCTGGGGAAGGGCTCCGAGCTCGGGAATGGCCCGAACCCAGAGTACCGCCCCCATAGTGTGATGAGAATCTGGTGATATTGGTGGAGAAGGGGTGGTGGAGGGATGCTGCTTTACCTTCAAATGAATAGAGGTATGTCAGCTGTATTTATATCCGAGTGTTGATTACCTTGACTGCGTACCACTTGTGTTTGATTAGGCAAAGTATCTGACGTACTCCTCCCAAACTTTGTTAATAAAACATCATTTAGTATTGACACGTTGTCAATGAACACAGGAACACAGTGAATTAGTTAATCGAAAAAAAAAGTAGTTAATTCCATACATAATTGGAATTTTTCCACTTCTGAGTTGTAATTCAAAATGCTTTTACTGAGCTGTAAAAACTTCCCCTGATTTTGGGAAATACAGTAGATGCATTTAGGAATGTAAGAATGTCTACATTCCTAAGAAAGGGGAATGGGAATGGAATAATGGTGTAGAGGAACGGGGAACTGTCAGTGATGATCTGGCACTGTTAACAAAGCCTCTTCCGGCAGCCGTGACACATCTACGTTCTGTTTGAAGCAAACACA